>JAQIYI010001164.1:0-13120 GCA_034700265.1 Polyzonium germanicum
TTAAACACTGTAATTAAATAAGCCTAGCCTATTAGTATACGCTCATACATTTTAGACATGAATTCCTAGGTTTAGGCTGTGGACATTTCATATTTTATGTTTTTTTTTTCTGTTAGGCATGTGATCTGTTCACAGCTTTTGTGCTATCGAGGGCTGCCAATCGTTTTCTTGACTACATGGTGCGAAAACTGAAATTTTAGTACTACTTTCGTAGCCCTTTTGGCAAATTTGGCATATCTAAACCTGACAATTAATTTATGGATCTCTATTCATTTTATTTCAGATAGCCAAACAGAGTAAACGAGTTACAAACGAAGTTTCGGAGAAGTTATTACTCAAAGAGAACAATTTGTCTAAAATCGCGTTCTATGTTGCAGCAGTGTGAGTTTTTTATGTAAGCCTAATTAAAATGTATGCCTCACTAGAAGAATGATTACGAAACCGTTTCATTCATGGATTTTGTAGGTATTTGTTTCATCCATATAGCATCGCATCCTGCTGTGCTAAAACTACAACAGTTTTCACAAATCTAGTCCTTTCACTGGTCGTTTACTACTCCGCATTAGGTTCATTTGATTCTCACAATTCAAACGTCAAAAATGAAATTCCCTTTTAAGAATTTTTCTAATTTGTTCTATATTTTGTATTTCGCATTTAGGAAAAACAATTCCTACTTCCTTCTTTCTGTCGCTCGCCATGTACCAGACTTTCTATCCGGCGATGTTGATGTTGCCTTGTGCGACACACATATCTCAAGTAAGTTTAAAGAAATGAATGAGCTCGGCAGCCTCATAGGCCTCCGTAGAACACATCATAAAAACAGCAATCGCTGCGCTTGCCATTTGAGTCTGCTAGCTACAATATCTTCGATTGCTCCGACAAGGAGAAATAATTTAATATTCTTTGATAGACAATCCTAAACGAAACTTATTTTTGAAAAAACTAAATATTTAGTCCCCAATGTGGTAAATTGCTAAATTCTTTACCATCTTGTTTGATTTTTCTTTTATAAGCAGTCACTACCACGAAGGAAATTTGCCTGGATGTCTGTAGTCGCGATGTTAATCATGTGTGGCATTTTTTTGATTGGCTACTTGTGGCTGTCTTTCAAGTTATTAAGTTCATGGAACTTCGTCAATGGAGTATACGGTTTCATGTTAGTATTTCTTATTTTTTATTCTTATTCTTAATTACCAGGTATCTAGATGTTTAAAATAATATATTAACTTCTGTGTAGATTGTATGTAGAGGATTTGACACCAAATATCGGCCTATTCTGGTATTTCTTCACGGAAATGTTTGAGCACTTCAGAAATTTCTTCATATTTACCTTTCAATTAAACGCATTCATCTACATTATTCCACTGGTCATCAGGTTTCGGTGAGTGAAACCCATTTTCATCTCCCCATTAAATGAGGTGGTCACGTGGATCCCAAAGTAGCCATTTGAACGCAGGCTTGATTACTGCCTCAGTTTTTTAAACGGAGGCCACTGTGCGCGTAGCCTTGAATGGCTCATTTTACAGCAAAAATAAACGGCTGCAAAAAGTAAACAAAATTAGAATATAATCGGAGTTGTGTGTTTACAATGTGGATTAGGTTGTGATTTGGTTAGGACAAGACTATGGATTAGGTTTATTGAATGAAGGCTAAAATAGACGACTTGTTAAGAAACCAAATGATTGTGCGCTCCTAGCTTATTTAAAAGAAAAGCCATTATGGTTAAAAACTGGATCCGGCCTTTTCGGATACCGGTACTCTCCACTCGTATGACTACTCAGAAGTTGTATTAATGAATGTGATTTTAAACATTTTTTCAGGAACGACTCGTTTTTCGTCATGTTTGTTTTGATCGGTCTGATGACTATCTTCAAGTCTTACCCAAGCGTGGGTGACATCGCCCTATATATGTCCTTGCTTCCAATCTGGTCTCATCTCTATCCATGTGAGAAGTGTTACATTTTTGCCTAGGCAAAAATGTGTAAAAGCAGACGACAAACTATTTGGCACAATTAAAAGAAGCCTGACCCCTAAACCAACGTGTATGAATTAAATATTAAATAGCACAATGAAAATGACGATACTTATTAAATCTGGAACAATGAAATAGATTTCGTCATATTCATTGTACTATGAAGTTATTTTTAATGTTAACTTTTATGTTGTCAAATAATTCGTCGTCTGCTTTTCTCCTATGTCCATTATTTTGGCTTGGCAAAACGAAAAATTAATACTCCATTTTAAAGCCGATTTTGCCGATACCAATAATAATAAACTACTGGTGACTAAAAAATCTCGCAATCGGTACTGGCTGATAATTTTCAGACCACATCTAATAAACCGATATGTCATTTGCCGAATGGGTTTATTGCCCTAGAGAGCGAAGGACAATTAAAATGCACATGCTTCTCCAATGTAATTGGACACCAATGTAATTGGTAATCGACAATTGTTTTCAAGAAATAATAACTCTGGACTCTTTTGTTTTAGTCATGCGACAGACGTTCGTTATTCAATGTATATTTTTGGCTTGCTCCGTACTTGGACCAGTGCTTTACCACATGTGGATCTATTCAAGAAGTGCTAACGCAAATTTCTTTTTTGGCACAACCCTAGCGCTCAACACGGCACAGGTAACTTAATCGCACTACGTTGTGATATTCCGATGCCAATAGAAAAAAATTGAAATACTCAAAGCTTTTAAGTTATCAATACGGAGCTCTACTCTGCAAAAGAAAACACACACATTAACACTTGCGATACCCTACAAGGTATAATAGTGCAAAAAAGAAAGTGCTTTTTTGGCATGAATTCTTCTTGTAACAATGCGAACATACTCTTTGAGTTATTTGATACCAAAAGTATACATTGTAGAATGTAAATGCTGGTATCGGAATATCAGCTCTTAAGCTCCATTTACGCTCGTAATCGTGACCGTCTGTTAACTAACATGTAATACATGCATCTTTTATTTATTTTTGTGTTTCAGATATTCCTTATAACAGATCTGTTATTCGCCTACATAAAACGTGACTATCATCTGTTACATGGCGTTAGCTTGCTGGTCGATGGAAAGCTTAGGAACCTTGCTTTTCAGTGAACCCTTTCACTAATCGCCTGAAATGGACGATGTCAATATACTTTATTTGAAAAACAATGAGGAACTCGATTGTTTTTGTTTATAATGTTTAACAAGTGACAAAACCCTTCCAGTACTCCTTATTTTCAATTCATATATGCTCTGTAGATCCCACAGCAATAGATTACTGGAGCCTGTAATTGGGCCTTCCGGCCTGTTGGCTCCAGAACTCTTTTAACAAAATTAAGCTTCAATGTGTTCAACGCATAATCTAGTGAAACATTTGTAATCAAACAACCAGAATTCATTTCATTTGATCGTTCTAGTACATGCATGTGAATTACGGTACTGCTAGTTGGATCTACGAAGACATGTACACTAGTGCATATTATTAAATGATGGGCAAACATAGAAAAAGGAAGAAATGTATGAAATTGATGCATAATAAAACTAAAATCGCGACCTATCATAAGTTTCCATATAATAAAACATATTTTTTCCCATTTTGTAATAAGTTTTAATTTCACTTCCGAATTATGGCAATTATTTTATAAACTCGTATGTTAAGTTAGCCTTCTTTAATTTCAAGTATAGAAACAAATATTGCCATCCGCACCAGCTGTGAAAATCCAAGGTTGTGTGGGATGAAACTGACAATCAAGCACGCTGAGACCGTCCCTCGATTCATGGCCCCTGAGCACTTTCAGAGGCACGAGAAGTGCGTTTTGCAACAGGTCACTAAAAAGAAAAATTTCATTTAAATATTTGAAATTATCAATAAATCTGATTGCCATCGCCACTGACTTAGTGAGTGCTGAAAATGAAGGTCAAGTGAAATTAGTTCAACGCAAAATGAGAATTCACATAGAATTAATAGCATCTAGCTTACATGTATGTACGCTCGTAGTTTTGAAAGTAAAGACTTTTAACTAGTTACTTTACTTCAGATTATTAGAGCGAGATTGTCTTACTTGTAAACCATTCCATGACAAATGATGACTGAACCATCGTCCGAAGCAGATGCAAATAGCGGATAACAGCGATGAAACGCAACTTGTCGCAATGCCTTTCCATGATGCCTTCGAATTAAAAAAAATCAATTAAAATAAAAGAAAAATTGTCGACTTTTATATCAATAGATATAAACCTCAGTGTCTGATATGGCTTTGTCGACAAATCCAAATCAAACCAGCTCAAACGACAATCGTAAGTTCCGATGATGAGGTTGTCACCTATTTCAAAAACAAAAGGTTCTTTTAGTAAATCAGCTATCGCAACCACATTTCAAATGTGTGTGAACAGTGAACCCCTTATACAATTCTGGTTTATTTTCAAGAAGCTACATGTAGGCCTATAGATTGTACAAGGGAAAAACAAATCGGAAAGGGAATCATTCAAAAAAGGAAACATCAGCACTGGTAACTCATATCGTTGGCCATTCTTTCCTAATACATTGAGGCAATTGGATTATCTTTCCCAAGTTTGGGTTGGTGTTGCGGACTGGCTTTTCATGTTGTTTATATATTTGAAGGTTCCTCTGCTACAGGCCCAGTTCTGATTAAATAGACATTAAAATATTATCATCGGTAGAGTTACTTACCCCCTGGATGTATAGCTATGCTGGACACCCATTTGGAGTTGGTCATCAACTTCTTTGATAATTCTTGCTTTAGTAGATTATAAATGCGAACGTAATGCTGAGTCTAAAAAATATTTCGAAAGGAATATATATTTGTTACGTGTGACACAGTATAAGGACATGCAGTAGTTGCAAATGCAGTTATTGTTTGCGACAATACGGTACATACAAGAACCATAACACTAATAAACTAGTAATCTGTTTACTCACCACAACAAATAAGTATGGCTGGGTTGGATGAAACAGAACGCATTGTACAAGGCCCTTTGGTCGACTGAAGGGTTGCTGTTAATACATTTAAATAAATAAACTGAAATATTTTCAAAGAATTTATTTTTAAATAGAATAAGCTTATATAGTAAATACCAACATACTTGTGAGTGATGTTTAGTGAGCTGATGTATGAGAACAGATTTGTTACCATTGTCATCCATGACAGTGGCAAAATAATCTCCCTTACAGTGCCAAGTCACTTGTTTCAAGTCCTAAAAATAAATTTCAAAGAAATGCCTTAATTATCACACATTTTATATTTCAATTCAAACTTGATGGATGATTTTTAAGATATTTACCTTTGGGTGATCAATTAGAATTCGATATCCCAGTTCCTGTTCCTTGTCTGTTGCAACCCTCCAGTCAACAGGCCCCTTTGATTGAGCTTGGAAATATGACACGCAATAATGAAAATTAAACGAAATTGAACAGAACATATTGTGTCCGTTTAAAACTGTCCAGTACATAGAGCAAGCTCCGAGTCACTGAGCTACGGGAGCTTCCCTAAATGGGTGTAGGCCATTATTTAGTTTAGAATGTATAGATTCCTAAACCTGGCTACGATAAGTCTGATTGAGATTCAAACATTTTTCTGAAATACATGTCCTTTAAGTAGCCTATTTTACAATACCTTTATTGGCGTTGGTCAATGATGTAAACAAAAGATCGGTATTGTTGATTATCATCTTGTCACCAACTTTCGGGTTTAACATGACAATGCTTTTGTTTCTGTAAACGTGTTAACAATTAAATAAATATATTCCACTTGAGCTTGTTAATTTGTTAAACGCACGTTTACATAAATGTTTGGTCGGAAATATTTTATTGCTTACTGATGCATGATAAGATAAAATCCTGTGTAAGTGTGTTGAGGCAGATTTTGTCAGACATGAACATGTGTAAGTAACCAACATAATAGTTAGGACCAAACATTTGTCTAACCACGTATGCTCGTATCATAGATATTGTAGACTCATTACTCACACGGCTACTGCGATAGTACTGATTGCGTTGTTTGGACACCAATGAATACTTAGCACAGGCCCAGCCATCTTGATGGTAGTAAAGCAGCGTCCAGTAAGGATTTCCCATATCTTAACAGTGCCATCATTGGAACCTTAGGAAATAATTATTACAGAAATCATAGAAATGACTCACATTATCGAATTTATGTTAATAAATGCACAACGAAATCTAAGCCAATTTATTATAAACTCACCTGAAGCAATAAACTGTCCAAATGGTTCGACAGTTAAGCACTTCACCATTTTTAAATGTCCTTTGTAAATCTAAAATAAAGCATTACAAATGATATAAGCTTATTGAAATGCTTTATCAAGCTTTTAGACAAAATATTACTAATATGAAATATTAAGATAAGCAGAAAGCAAATTCTCGCTCACCAAAGTAAGTGCTGATGGGAAAGGCTGAAGGTCCTTGGGTTTTGGCAACCTTGGAATAAGGTCCTCTGGGTCAATATTCATCTGCAGATGTCCATATATTAATCCACTTTTATTAGAATCAGTATATCACACAAATTAGAATTAATTGAAAATGTATTATATTCTTTAATGCTTACCCGCATTTTTTGCTGTCTGGGACACAAGTACAAATCTAAGCAACGTTCGAATCGTTCTCTGATAAAATTAGCATATGCAGGGACTTGAAGCAGCGATTCGTATTTCTGCGGTAGGAATTTTACTCTTCGTTCCTCAGGTTCCTGGCCTTTCCATTTCTCCTCCTAAGTTACAAGTATTTAAATGGTACCAAAAGGTGTAGCTATAAATAATGCATGAGTGCATAGCACTATGAAATAAGAACTTAGTTCAAAGCTTGTTGAGCTTAAAATTAAAGCTAAATGTTGAACATGCACATTAGACTATGTAGAACTAAAATTAAGACTAAATACCGGTAATGTGTATTGGTCTATTGTCTAGTATAAATTGTTTCATACTATCTTAATAAACATGACGATGCTCAGCCATTAACATAGCCTAGAAATAAACACCTCTTCTGGGTTCAGTATGTATTCAGCTGGAGGATTATAGGACTCCTGATGTCCAGGTAATTGCATTTTCGGTGCTGGAATTTGATTGTGAAGTCGGCGGCCTGATGGTTCCTTTGTTGCAAAACAAATGCCAAGTTATGGATTAAGTGATTCGCGAATCGTCTAGGCTTATTTTAAATCAACTTTATAATCCTGGTTACACAATGTATAATATTCACCTGCTTGTCCCAGATAAGATAGTACTCTGGCTGGTCACTATCGTTAGCTTCTCGTTTTGGCTTGTAATATCCCATCTTGATTGTGTGGACTAGCTTGCTTACTTTACGTTTCTCGATGTAGGAAGGTACAAAACTGCGCTTGTGCTCCGGTTGATTGGTCACCGCATGGATGTTGGTGTCGTAAGAGAAAAAATCAATCCAGGGCTGCGCAATTAACATGTACAGACATGGTTATCCAGAACTCAAGCAGCAAAAATCCTAGTTCAGGTTGACTTAAGGCAACATACAGCAACATAAATAATAAGCACGAGCTCGAGTTATTAATAATGTAGAATTTCAGTGTACCGCGTAGGGATCGTAGTTCTTTTCGGGATATTTTCCTTTTTGTATCCGGTGAATTAACTCCACGTCTTTGTTCGATAGGACTACATCGCGGCCAGTAGATGGATCATGCACCATTTTCCTGGTGGCGTAAAACAACACTGTTAGAACAAAGGTCTAAGTTAAATAATTAATTATTGGAAGTGTAAAGATGATCATACCAATAATTTGGATCTTCCATTCTCGTCAGAAACTTGTCCAACTCGTCTGATGATTTGGGTTTCATTATCCGCTTGCCATCCCAGTCATACCCAAGATGTTTGTACTCATCGTACCAACGCATCGGAATATTTCCCACAGTGTTCCGAATATCCTTCGTGTCAGTACAATAAGTAAATCAGCATAAAGACTAAAGAGCATACCGGTACATTTGTTTGTAAACGTAACTGTACAGTTACCTCTTCATCCGAAGAATCGTATTCATATTCATCTTTTTTGACATCTAACGGATTCGTGAATTGAGTTGGAACAGTTACAGATTTAACCTCTTCTTTGGATACAAATAACCCATTTTGCGTGTCGTCTTCGTCATCCTGCTTAGAACAATTGTACAGCATAACAAAGTAATTAATTGGCATTTTTATTGGCCCCTGTTATAATTCAATCATTTAACCTCGGTATCCACAGTCGTTTGGGTGGCCACCGGAGGACCCCTGGCTAAAGCATGTGACAATGAATTTAAATGGTCACGTAGTTACCCAGGCGTCTTCTCACATCAGGGGACGACTGTGGAAAGGGAGGTAAGGTTTTAAAGCTATCAAGAATAAGCATACATCAGACGAGTCACAGATGCTTGAAACCTCATCGCCGCTTTCGCTGAGTCCCGAATACACGCTGGATTCCGTGTCTGAATTGTAGCTGTTGTTGTCGGCCACGCTCTCGTGGTCGCCGTCATCATCATCTCCTTTCAGTTTGGAACACATCTCTAGACCAGGGTCCTAAACGGTAGATTTTGATTAGGCATATGGATTGATTACGAGCGCCTACGAAAATTTGAAAAAGGGGAGGCCTATGCCTCCCCTGCGACGGCCTACTGTGTAGGAACCATATAAATTATTGTTAGCTTGTGAAAGCACAGGCATTTAAAGGCCTACCGTGTGCTTGCATGGCCCGTTGGCATTGCTATTTTGCTACTCTTAAGATAAGGCATATCACATATGTGAATAGTATACTTCACCTTAGTTATTTTCTTCGCCTGCTCCTTCTTGACCATTTCTCAATAAACTAAATTTACGGCACTCGGTATCGTAGTCTATGGGCGCCTGAATCCAGTTATAGGCCTACATTTAACAACAAGTCAATCGATATCATACGAGAGGAGCCTTAATTACAGCGGCAAAGAGAGCGGCGAGAGAGCCGGCAAGCGGCAGCGTGAATAAAGGATGTACCACTAGTATCTCTGTAGGCCTACCGGTGGTTAGACCTTCACAATCGGATTCAGTGACTCAAACCACGTCTTGATCAATATCCTTTGTGATTAAACATACCGGTAATCGTAAAAAAAACAGGCCTAAACAAGATATCAAATAAACTAAATTGGCCTAAATCAACGGGAAAATGCGCCAACTCTGAAGGGAAAAACAACACGTGCACAACCAGGAAGTATGAATTACACGCACCTCCATGAACATAGCCCACGGTCTTACATACAGGTCTGGACACTAACCGGTTTTCCAGTAGTGAGGGGCGGGTACGTCTTAGCGAAAACCGAAAGCCGCTAGATGTCGCTGCCATCCAGTGTACAAGTATCGAGCACCGTGGTATCGAGCGATTCACGGATGTTCCAACGTATCGAGGAACATCCCTCAAACGCTCGATACCACGGTCGTACACCGTGCTCGATACCACGGTGCTCGATACTTGTACACTGGATGGCAGCGACATCTAGCGGCCACAAGGTAAGTATGAACCGGGCTTCGCTAGGCTGTACAGAAAATCCAGGGAGTGTCCAGGCCTGTATGTAAGACCGTGACATAGCCGTACAAACGTACATAGTACTGATAGTCTGATAGTAGAGCGCTCTAATATGTATGGCATAGCCACCTAAGTCTACCATATGGCCTTGGCACCATCAAGGAGCGTAGAGGGAGGACCGGTCACAATCCCAAAATGCATCCCGAATTTCGTCCATTTTGGATACATCTTAACATTGGACCCATGGGGACATATATTGGATTTAAAGATTAATAGTCATTTCTCGCATTATGTATAGCAAAATATAAATAAATTCATTGGAAAATGATAATTTAATTACGATAAATAAACAATTTAAACAATGAAGGTGAGAAATGATTATTAATCTTGAAAAACAAATATTTCCCCTTGCGGCCAATGTTAAGATGTATCCAAAATGGACGGAATTCGCGATGCATTTTGGGATTGTGACCAGCCCTCCCTCTACGCTCGTTGGGCACCATGGGTGTCAGGTCGCGCACCAAGCGGTGAAGTGCAGATACTGTACAAGCCTGGAGGTGATTATGTCAACCCCCCCAACCTCCCCGCAACCCCCAAACATAGCCACAGCCTAACAATGGCGGGGGATAACCGCACACACTTTTTTTTATTCATTCACACTACACTAAAGAAAAGTGATTTTTGGCGGTTATCCCCCGCCATAGTGGCGGTTTGGGGCGTGCCAATATAGATGACCTATTGAATTGACAGTAATATGATAAAATGAATAGGCCTACATGTCCATTGTCCTCAGATGAATACTGTAAGAAAATAGATATCTGTAGCCTAAATAGTTTTTCAGAAACTATTCTGTAGCAGGTTGTAGACCCTGTAGTTTAGAATACAAATCCAGCTTTGACAATAAACTACACTTTCAGTTATTCATTTGATAAAATAAATTAGTTTTTATTTAAATACATTATACATCCACGTAAAATTTCCAGTATTGTATTTAATTAGTCAATTTACATTTTAAAGACACGTGTCTTTAAAATGTAAATTGACTACCGGTATAGGCCTGTACAGGCCTATACCGGTACCTCAAAATCTAGCTTCTTCTCAAGCCACATCACTATGGTGAACTAAAGGTTCCGTGAATGGTCTCAGTACTAGCAAGGGTACTACCCTATTGCCCTCGTCCAAAATCGGTCGTCAAACTGCCGTAATTAGCCCCACCAAAAAGCATGTGGGCCCGCTGAATTTTCTTCCAACGGATCAAATCAAAGCAGGGGAAAGCAGTAATTGTTCTCGGCTGCGACTGATTCCATGACCATTGATAACACGCGATATTGTGGACAGTGAAACATGCTTTCCTTGACCCTCCAGTGTCCCCTGGATGACCCTCTGCGACATACTGTCCCGAAAGGGTCGAAATGACCACCTCAAGCTTTCAATCATGGCGAATGTGTATTCCATTTTATTCAAGTGGAAATGCAAATCGAACGCACGAGCATGAGCACGTTCAAATGCACGTGCAATGAATTCCATGCAATCAACCGTTTAATTTCTACATTAATTTAAAAGTGATCCAAAAGTTCTGAATCACTCTCTGTAGAATAATGGGCTCAATCATCCATTACATCGATCATGTAAGGAAAACCTGATTTTATTGAAGAGGCGATTATCCAATGTAAATGTTGCCAATTGCAATAATCTTTTTTGAAAACAGAATTGTGGTTAACCCACTGATGAGGGACATAGGCTGGAATCAATAATTATTTTTAGAGATGTCTCAGCTTGAAAAAATCCCAAGACAGGTTCTTATGACGTCATTTATACATTCTCTCTGTAGGGAAGAATGTCGTATTTCACCCTGTGTTGGGATTTTTTTCTAGTCCTCCTAGTCATTAGTGATTCCAGCTTCAGGCTGGAACCACTAATTATAAATGCAAGTGGATATACAATTGTGCATCTACACTTTTACAGTGTATGCCTACATTTACAGTATGTACGTGTCCTCATAACCATAGCAATTGTGTCATATTGTTATGAAAAATTAGGTTGGATGAAAGTTGAAACGTTCAATTAGCTTTTCAATTTAAAATTACACTATTACACTAATTCTACAGTGAACTTTAGTCGTATAACTCGACACTTAGATGTACGCTTATAGCTTCGAAACAATGCCCTTAATATACTCAAGAAAGTCTAGTCGTCCTTTAGAATTCCGGTACATTCTGGATTAATAAATTCAGCAGTCGCAATGCCAAGGGGAGAAGATTGCCTGGGAGATGGCATCATTATAGTAGGTAATGGTTTTTCATTTTCATTTGATTCAGCAAGAAAAAATGAATCATCAATTCGTTCTGGAATTGACACTTCAATGCCCTCCTCATCTGGTTTGTCATCAATGCCATCCACACACTCAAAAAGAGAATTGGACATGATGGGGTCTGTATCAAAAATTGAGGCATCATCTCCGAGACCCAGATTGCTGGGATTGTAGTAAGCCACCTCTGTGCCTAGAAATAATGAAACAGGTTAAACATTTGAAATGACAACTAATCTTTGTTTCCTTACGCTAGCCACTGATTTGAGCGTGACTAACTCAATCAACTTTACACTCGTTATAATTTACGATTTTGCATTTGAATTCTATCATCGATCATACAAATGCATAGTCTAGTTCACACACGCATAACGGTGCTTTCTGCACACGCATTCCAAAATGTCATTCAATGTAGGCTTAATAAGAGCTCAGTTTTATGAACCTTCACAAGAATAATGATTAAAATATCTGTTTAAAGGCTATAAAGAAGACTTCAATTTATACCTCGCTTATTGCATCACAATGATTTAAGGTAATATAAAATGAATCACTAACTACTAAGGCTTAAAACACAAGAAAACTTAACTGTAGACTTACCAACTATTTCATTCCCATTGTTTGAGAAACTTCCAAAATCAGTCTAAATATATACAAAAAAAGAGAATTCATGCCACACTCAAAACAAATATTACTGTCGCATAATGATAAATGGCGCAGATAATAAATTATGGTCTAAGATGGCCACTCTCTATGACAGCTCTAGTTAAAACTAAGAATTCAAGATTCAAAAGTCCCAACTTACTGTTGAATTCATTGCTCCTGTACTCGTAGTATCGTCGTTTGAAAACAGCTGTAAAATCATAGCTAAACATTAGACAACGAATCATTGTTGGAGATTTAAAAATGGTCCATGACCAACTGAATGTGATCTTGAAATAATTTAAACTCTACAAGGGCCAGGGTATTCTGACCTGCATCAAGGGTGAACATACCCCCAGCAGTGAAACCGGGTCTATGGTACAGCCGCTTCCTGACAAAAAGTCCTTCAGCGAATCTAGTTCCAATTGCAAAGTATCCAGGTGATCTTCAAATTCTAGCCTGGATGCAATTTAAAGAAAAGCAACAAATTTTGAATTTAGAAAATTTCAAAAGCATACCGAACATGAACTATTGTACATTGTACATTCTATTTAAATCAGAGACTAATGCAGAAAGTCTCTTGAGATTAGGCCTACTACAGAAGCGTCTCTGTCCCAAGTCTTAAGTTTTTTTCTTACTCAACTGTGAATTATTAATGACA
>JAQIYI010001165.1:0-13117 GCA_034700265.1 Polyzonium germanicum
ATAAATATAGCCTAATTAATTTAAAAGTAGGCCTATTTATTTAATTTAATGTATTCAAGTACCGGTATTTGCAATCATTGTAAGCCTATTTCATTATTCTTAATCAATGTATTTAATTATTTGTAATCATTGTATTTAATTATTTGTAGGCCTAGTCATTGTATTTAATTATTTGTAATTATTGTATTTAATTATTTGTAATCATTGCATTTAATTATGATTATTGTAATCATCGTATTTAATTAGGACTACCGTATTTGTAATCATTGTATTAATTGAATTATTATTAATTAACCTGCCTATGCCTAATTTACTTAATTTATCTATTTATTAGACTTTTAAAAAATAAAGCCTAAGTTTGCAAGACCTACATGTAATTTATTCAAATTAAATACTGTAAAAAAATATTGCGATTTCCAAGATAAAATTCGATTGCATTTTTATGGGCCAGATTAAGTCTGCAGCTTAATTTTCCAATTAGAACTAGGCCTAGGCTTAATCGGCTAGCACATTATAATTCAGCATTGTTCTGAATGAAACCACTTCTGCAGCCTTGACTGCATGTTGACTCTTTGAGTGTTTGCTGTGTGCTGCCGAATAAGATTGAAGCGTTTATTTTTTCCCACTCTTTTTAAAAAACAATAAAGCCAAAACAACAAGGCAGCCTTGTTGAGCATGAAGAAGGACGCTTCAATCATGAAAATTACGCATAGCCTTAATATTTTCTTGAGCGGAACGATGCGCATAGGACTAGGCTGGGCATATATTATGCAATATACCGGTATGCTTAGAGCCGCCCCCACTCGGAACCTCCTGCTACAAGAAGCCGAAGAACTGATGCAGATTTCTATCGATTATTCCATCATGACCCATGCAGCAGTCAATGCTGAGATTAGGCCTAGAGACTAGCTAAGGCTGGTATCAAGCCATTGCTCCGGCCTGGCTATAGCTCAAGCCATGGCTTAATTCTTTTCAATGGTACGCTGAGCCGACCCCTAAACGCGGTAGTGAACAAAACGGACGGCTCAAGCCATGTCAAGCGACGTCACAGCCTCTCACAAATATGAATGGTAGCTTACAGTAATATAGTAACGCTTAATTTGAAATAATAGTAGGCATATACTCGTAGATGATTAGATGTACAACATGTGTAGGGCTGTAGGCCAATATTTGACCACGTGTCAAACACACATGTCACACCAAACAGAATCCACAAATGCATCGAAATCAAGCACTCATTCAAGTCTGCAAAGGCGCGTGACGTCATGAGACTGACAATCAAGCACCGGATGATCCAAGTCACTCCTCGTAGAAGAAATGACGACATCTATAATTGCCTTGGAAATTCTGAAATATATATTTGTGCGCCACCTAAATCAGGTAGCTTACGTCAGAGGTGCGCGAAGCAATTTATCAAATATGATCTCACCTGAGATCACCAACCTAGCCTAGCAGTATGCCGGTAATTGAGCAAATTAAAACCGCGCGCCATTTATGTCTACCCTATGGCGTGTCGCATTTGTTACGTCATTTAATTGCAAACTTAATTCGCCGCCGACAATCAATTTAAGTTCAAACTTGACGTTAATGGAGATTAAGTGGGCGCCCGATTTAGAGACAAACCGCCCGAGCCTGACGTCAAGCTCGACAATGCGTGTGCGGCGCTGAGAGGGTTAATTAAGCTGCCAGTTTAGCTTCTATGCACAGACCTGATCAGCTAAGCTCGGCCAGCTGACTTGAGAAAAGCTGAAATTGGAATTTGGTGGATATGGAAAACAAAAAATAAAGGCTAGGCCTAATTCATGAATTTTAAAATGAATGAATGAATAAATCAATAAACTAGGCCTGCGCATATTAGGCAATTCTTTATGGTCGGAGTTGTTCTCCTATCGTTGCCTAATCAGGGTTAATTATAAGGGAAACTTGAACGCGTCGATTTGAGCGTATCTAACACCATTTGAAAGACAGTCTCAAGCCGCGCTCAAGATTTCTTTATAGCCCTATGGGGTAAAAACCAACGTTACATGTTCTGTAGCGATCATTGTACGGTATATCATTGTTAATTAACAATTATATACAATGATCGCTACGAGTTAATCAACCTTATGTTTGGTATAGGCCTAGGCCTATAAGGGTCCCTTGAACGCGACTTGAGACTTGCCTTAAGTTCCTTAACTCCATAGGATCACACTGGGTAGGCTAGATTCTCAAGTCACGTTCAAGTTGTCTTTATAACCCTTACGGAGAGCAGCGTTGGTCTATCAACCTTAGGTACCGTATTTGGTACATGTATCCCTAACTATAACTATAACGCGACTTGAAACTGCATGTCTCAACTCCGTAGGATTACATGATTATTCAAAGTCGGGTCCAAGATTTCCTCATAATCCTTACGCATGTACCAACCACGTTACGACACCAACCTCTGTCCATTCATTCAGCCTTTGGCATGGTGACGTCATCCGCAGATAACATTTATGCCCATAGCCCTGCATTTAGGCCTAATTAATTATAGCCTATTTCTGACTCTTAAGGTCGCCTCTCGCGCAGAAATCACGCAGAAACGACGTAATTATTAGCGTGACGGCCGATTATGCGCGGGGCGAGTGTGAAAATTAAAAAGCGCGGCCTATGTGCCCGTAAATAAACGCATTTTCACTAGGCCTAAATTGGGCCTAACGTCTGCGTGCACTTAGGCCTAACGACTGCGGCTGAAGACAGAGAGCCTGCGGAATGAACGAACTCACAGAATTCCACTGCAGGAGGTGCAGACGAACGAGCCGATGGTCATGTTGAGGTAGGTGGGCCCTCGCTGGTGGCAGTCGAAGCACTGCTTGTTGGCCGGCCACGCCGCCTGAAGTTCTCGCAGGGCCTTCAGGTGCTTGTCATCGAGCCGCCGCTTGCTACTGGCCGCCATCTTTTCCGAGTGCAAGAAGAAATCATCGATGCACTCTAGATCATCGATGCGCTCTAGATCATCGATGCACTTTAGATCATCGATGTGGAAAGCACGTGCGCTCAATTTCTGCGAACAAAAAGTGCGGATCAGAACAGGAAGTGCGTCGACACTCGGGCAGCACTAGTGCAGGTTTTACAATCAAACTGGTAATTGCTACAAATTCAAGTGTTCAAAAAGGCTAAATAATGCGTTTTAGCCTTTTGGCAGACGACGAAAAGAAGATTCTTTTAATCTCAGAGCGTCGTCTGCTAATTAGCAAATTTGATCTACATCATGCCGAACCTGATTAATAATTTGCATTTTAGCGTGATGCGTCCGGAGGAATTTAGCGGATATGACGTCATACATGCGTCACTTACGCGCGATTTATTTTAAAGATAAAATACCCATGGGGTCAAAAGACTAATCATCTAGGCTAGCCATCAAATTTTAATGTAGGCCTACGTCTAATCTAAATCCAGAATTTATTTTTGAAAGGATAAAATAGGCTCAAGATTAAAAGATAAAAAAAGTACAAAAATAGTGATAACCCTTAATGACCGCTATAGCCGGGCCTTTAATGACCCATAAACATCCCCTTTAATGGCCCCTGACCCCTTTAATGACCCCTAAACTTCTTTAATGACCCCTAAACCCGTTTAATGGCCCCTAAACCCCTTTAATGACCCCTAAACATGCATCTTTGTCAGGCTCAGGGCTGTCTTTCCAATGTAATTGTAATTATGGACCAGACAATCTCAAATTAAGCTAAAATAGCTTAAAAATGTGAAAAAAATAGCTATTTTTTAACTTTTTAAGCCTACTCAATATGAACAAAAGATCAAGGAAAAAGTAAGCTTACAAAATTAAAGTGATAACCCCTCTTTAATGATCCCTTTGAGCTTAATTGAACTGTCTTTCCAGTTAATGTACAGAATTTTATGGGCTAGACAATCTCAAATCAAGCTTTACTGGCAGTGTTGTGTGACAATTACAAATAAAAATGGACCTTTTTGACCCCTTAATTTTAGGAGCCTTATCATGGCCTGGAGTTGGCGCGCACCTCATGACCACGACGTGGACCACTACGCAACACTGGGAGTGAACAGAACAGCGTCCAATGAGGACATCAAGAAGGCATTTAGGAATCTCGCACTTCAGGTGACCTCGATCAACATAAATATAGAAAATTTTGAAATACAGGACCAATTAATTCTTAGGCAAAGTTTTTATTTTAGTGTCATCCGGATAAATTAGCCAAAACGAACGAAGGCGGACAATTAGATGGAACCTTGGACAGGTTCTTGAGAATCCAGATAAGCTACGAGGTTTTGAGTAACGAACAGTCGAGAAGAGCTTACGACGTATCGCGCCGTGGTTGTTTATAAAATATTTACATCTGTAATTAATTTATAAATTTCAAAATTGTATAAGCTTAAATGAATTTAATTTATAAATTAAATGCATTTAATAATTCATAAAATAAATAAATAAGAGATAAAATAAGATAACATATTTTCAATCGATCAGTTAGGCCTAATGGAAAATTACTTTTTCAGAAGCAGATTTGCAACAAACGTCCGTGGTCAATGAGGTTCTCACAGTGGACGAAATGTGTTTTGACGCGGGTAAGCACCGTATTATAAATCGCTTTTAAATTGGGTACAAATTAACCTGTTAGCGACAATTATAAACTATTCACACACCCTTATCAGATGATCTCACTTACCGCATCTCGTGTCGCTGCGGCGGGCAGTACATAGCCGACCATCCGGTGGAGTTTACCCAAGATATTCCTTGCGACACTTGCTCGTTGACAGTCACATTGTGCGGCACTGCAGCAGAAGCAACGGAATCAGAAGCAGAACGATCCAGTCGGAAGAAAAATCCTCGCAACTAGCGCAACCTGTTATTATTCAATGAAATTAAAATGTTTGAAATCGCCATTTTACATTTAATTATTTATTTGTTCGTTTGTTTACTCTTATTATTCAAGCCGAGGGAACACGTACACAAATACAATTCATTTTATGCTAGAAATAAATGAAATTAAACTGGAAAAATAACCTAAGTGCGTACTTTTACTTTTATTGCCTAGCCATTTGATATATATAATAGCCGGCAAGCCAGCGTATGTAAATGTGGCATCAGTGCCTTGTGAATTCTTCAATTTATAATAATAATAAAAAATACCAGGTTCGTGACATTCAGTAATTCCTGTCTCGTTTCCGACCGGTCGGCTTGGACACGTACTTGGTGACGATGTCCACGATTCGAGATTTGTGATCCAACACCTTGAGGATCTGCTGACGCGCGTCTTTCATCTGGTCCCTGATGATCTTGCAACGCTGAAGATTTCCCTGAGAAAACAAATGTATTTTAATTGGCGAAGCTACTTAAAAAAGCAAGTATACAAATTAAAATAAAACTACAAACCCTGACAAGTTCATTGGCACGATTTAGATCGACGTCATCAGACTCTTTCGTTCCGGCTTTCTTCTCCATGTTTTCCAGCAAATCCGTGAGGCGAGAATGACACGCCGTCTCCAGTTCAGTCTTGATTGAATACACAAACAAAAATGACCCCATGAATGCTTAAGAATTAAGCGCTGGAATCTTATTTTTACAAATAAATAGATAAAGCAATTCTACCAGGTCTTCAATTTGAGCACAGACGTGATAAATTTTCCATCCGCTCGCCTTCTGAATGACTCCCTTTTGATTGGCCAAATCTCCGATCGTCGGACGTCGTTCATCTTGAAAGTAGAAAAAATATGAAACAAAACAAATTTTAATTAGTTTTCATTTTACGATTTACATTATTTTGTTTTTATTTCATCATTTATTTTATTTTATTATTTATATTATTTTAACAAATGTAATCAAAATGTTGCAAAACTATTTACCCTTAAGTTTGATGTCCGAATAACGAAGGAAATGGTTGTTTCGGGATTTCCACGAGTGTCGGTAAGTGTTCAGCATCGCGGCTACTGGAGGTCTTTTACGAGTCGAAAACCAACGGACACTTTCATCATCTAAATAAAGAAATTAATGATGCCTTTATTTGTTGTTTCACTAATCTGTACGTCGTAATCTTAATTGAAATAGAAAAACGAATGGCCACCTTCTTTGACGACATCTTTCTTGAGATTGTTGTTGCTGCTGCTGCTGTTGTTCCGGTTGTCCTTCTCGAAGTCCTCCTCGCCCTCGGTGGAATGCAGCTCGACCATCTCGTTGCCAGTGCTGCAACGAGGATCTAATATTCTACAGTGTGCACCACTCGAACGCAAAAGGCACAAGAACCAAGCAAGACTTACAATTGTTGTTTTCTGGGCTTCTTTCTAGGTGATGCCTCTGCACCGGTAAGAATAGTGCTGGAAGCTGTTTTGCCATTCACTAGAGTACAAATTAAATAAAAAAAAATCGATCGGAAACAAATAAGGAATCGGCTGATCATCATCGATTAGGCCTTACATGCGTCGAATGCATCCATCGGTTCTCGTTTGACGATCACGCGTGACGCGTTGTTTCCGTTGCAACTGCTGTCGTTGCCTTCCGAAGACGGAGCATTTTCCTGCGACCCATCCTTTGCACCACCGCTAATAATAATAAAAAATTTAACACAATGCGCTCAAACTGCTTGTTAAAAGTAAACAAGATATAACTACAAGTGCTTACATAATGGATTTTGGTGAAGACGATGTCGAAGAAGATGGCGTGCCAGCAGCAGTTGCAGCAGCGCCAGCGACGCTGTCTCGTTGTTGCGGACTGGGAGGCTGCGAACCGGGAAGCGAAGACATCAGATTCTTCCGGACCGACATGTTAGTCCTGTTAGCGATTATTAAGTTGACTTTTTATACGTAAGTCCTAAGATTTATATTTATTTAATTTTTAAAGTATATCACTTAACTATAAAGAAAAAATAATTAAATTGTAATTATCGATGAATTTGTTATTAAATTTGAATTTAATAAATTGAAAATTTGAATTAAGCTTATAGATAATAAATAAATTTTTATTTTTTATTTACGAATCAATAGTGCGTTTTCGCAGGATGCTTGGTCGCGGTGACGAAGAAGGAGTCACAGCCTGGCCACTGTTGGCGGCAGAGTGAACCGGACTGCCGGGAATGCTGGGCATAAGATGTCCGACGAGCGAGCCGAGACTTGTGATTGTTCCGCTAGTGTTGGATCCGGAAGTGGACGACGACGACGACACGAAAGAGTCCGAGACGAGCACGTTGGTTTCTGCATCAGATTTTAAAAAACATAAAAAAAAACATAAGAAAAAAATAGGATAAAAGACGACTTACGTCCAATGGTAGACGCAATGCCGAGTGGCTGTCGATTGTTCGGACTCATGGACATGATGACGGCGGAGCCGATGTTCACTGGAGCCGAGTTTGAGGCTGCGCCACGTACTGGAGTGCCATGCATCGCTGTCAATGCAATGTACACCAGAATATGGAATAAAGCCCAAAATTAGAACTAAGCGGTCAATTGAATGTAAACAAAAGAAAGACTCACGTAGTCCTGCACGCAGTGTTGCCGTGGACACGGCGGCAAAAGGATGAGTGCCGGTCGTGCCCGGAAATGGGTGCATGGTGAGCGCAGCCGTACCCGGAAGTCCGTGGTACGGCTCGTAGTAGTACGTCGTGGTGCCGGGCGGTATTGTTGCGAACGTGGTGGTGTTCTGAACTGTGGGTCTAATAGGAGTCAAACGTAAAAGACACAAATTGGGAATTTTTAAAATAATGCATTTTAAAGAACGTCTTATTGATTAAATCTAAACTTCGGGTAAAAGATGGTGGGCTTGATTGTTCGCAATTATTCCCATGGGTTTACGCAATCGAATTAAACAATAAAACAGCGGTTCTTCTGCTGACCTGTCCGCCTTTGATTCCGCAATGACGACACCCGCCGACATGACGTTGCCGGCCATGACTGGACTGGCCATATTGGCGACGGCCGAAAGCGAGGATCGTTGCTGCGACGGCGATATGAAGAGCGTCGCAGTCGGCGCACTTGACGACTGCTGCTGCTGCTGAACGTGCTGCGCAAATTCGGTCACGACCGGTCGCGTCGCAACGGTTAGCGGTTGAGGGTAAACTTTAGCTAATGGACACAAAAACAGAAACAATGTCAAGCCATCTTTTAAAACAAAGGCTAGGTTAAAGATTAGGATTTAGTAAGAAATGAAATGGAAACTGACCGACAGGAATGGACGTCCCAGTGGACACGATTGGTCTGGGCAAACTGTGAGTGACAACGACGGACGTTGTCACAGCTAGACAGTGATCGCGACAGATAATAATTTTAGTAATTTTGACATTTTCTGACAATTATACTACTCTGGCTGGGACTTTTAGTAGTATTATGCTACCAGCCTATTCAGCCAATCGCTAACCTGCTTTGGCAGAAGACGATGGCGCGACTCCAACAGTGGGCAGCATCTGAGAGATGGGCGCGATGGTGTGAACGGCCTGAGCGATGACCTTTGGAAGGTGCGGATGGTACTGCGCGTGAGTACTTTGCGGAGGCGCGGTCGTCACGAACGAACTTCCGGCGGCCGAAGCCGTGACGGCGATCGATACTGTGGAAGAGGCCGCCGCGGCCGAGTGCGTCGCAAGCTGCGATTGCGGAGGCATCAGGTGGGCGGTCGATGACGGCAGACCCTGATGACCGACGGTCGTGACCTTGACGGGCGTCGTGGTCGGCACCTGCGACGACAGAAGAGTGGCCGGTGCGTAACTTGGCCGGTAAAACCCCTTCTCTGGCAACTGTAATTCAAGAAAGAACCGTCAGACCACTGAATTCAAAGAGTTCATTCGAGATAGATTTTACAACCGCCATTTTTAAAAAAATTTTAATAATAAAATAATAGAATTAGCCTAAAGTAGATATGAAACCTAAACCAAAATGGAATAAAATTAATACCGGTAATCAAAATAAATTAAAAATAAACTTAAAAATCATTAAAAATGACAAATTAAAATAAAATTAGAAACTGAATAAAAAAAATGTATTAGATTTAGTCTTCTTAAAATATTGATTTTCTGTGCATGGAAATAAAGCTCACTTGGTGTAACTGGTGTAGAAATGTCTGACTTTTAGGCAGAGCACCGGAGGATGAGTGAATGGTTTGACGAATGTTGCCATCTGCAGCAGTACGAGGCGCCGCAATGAGCAATTTTCCCGCTGGAAGGGTCGTGGAAACAGCACCAGCCAGTGTCTGAGGTCTGAAGCGACAGAACAAATAGGTTAGACGTAAGAAATTGAAGTCAAAAACAACCAAATTAATTTAAAAATTGATGTTCTCACCGGTGAAGATCAGATGATGAAAATGCCGACGAAATGGTTCTAGAAATTGGAGGCGGCGGGCCGGCTCTAATCATAGGCAGAGTCGAAGGTCTCGACTGGCCAAAGAAGGTAAAATTATTTTTACAAAAATGTAAAATAAATACAGTTTTGAGGAATAGGAAGCACGAAGTGTAATCGCACCTGAACACTAAGATGGCCGCCCGCTGTCGCTGAAGAGAACCCTTGAGGATACAACTGGGACGTGCGTTGGATCGGAGTGGCGACTGCAGACTTTAGCGTGGTTATGGATGCCACTGCAGCAGCTCCTGATCCGAAATATGAATTGAATTGAAAAACGTTTAAATTTTAATTACGCCTAATTCAATATATATACCGGTAAACAAGTGAATAAGGCTAATCTCACCTCGTGGAACGTGAGATGAGTAGGCAGCCTGCATGGCCGGATGCGCGTGCGTCACGCCGCGAATTATCGAAGCCATTGGAGCGGAAGCTGCAGCAGCGACAGCCACGGCAGTCGTGGTGGCCGTCGTCACACCCATCGACGAGGCTGCGGACGCCGTTGCCGCTGGGCCAATCACGGAACCGGGTTGCGTTGCAACAGCTGCTTTCAAAGAGACGGCATTAAGGCTGGAATTACTAATGACTTTTAGAGCTGTCTCCACTTGAAAAATCCCAAGCAGGTTTTGATGACGTCATTTCTCCATTCTCTCTCTGAAGTGAAAAATGAGGTATTATCTGCCTGTCTTGGGATTTTTTCAAGTCGAGACAGCTCTTAAGTCATCAGTGATTCCAGCCTAAAAGAAGGTTAATTGCATTTAATGGATGTAAAATGTTTGATGGCGAGGGTAGAACGGGACATCAGATCATCGTTACGTGCAAGACACTTGCATTGATATCATTAAAGGGAGATCAGACAAACAGACCAAAAATGTAAAAAAAACTAGCCTGGCTTTGAGATGATAGGCTGCAGAGTAGAAGTCGAAGATGTCGAAAGACCGATTGCTGAAGACGAGAAGGGCGAGACGCCGCTGGCAGAGGAGCTGGTGGCAGGAATAGCAGGCGCCAGCAGTCTTCCTGATCCCATAAACGGAGGCCTGGTCGCCGCCGGACCCGGCTATAAATAAGCAAAACAATCTGTATTTATTTTATAATATTAGACGGACTATTGTTACAATGAAACATTGCGGGCCATCGTTAAAAAGAACAAAGGAACTCATGCGAATTAATTCCGATGATTAAATGTCTTGAACGTCATTTCGCCCTCGGTGCAAACTCACCGTGAAAATTGATTTGACAACATCCTGAAGAATCGGCCGATGAATCGTCGCCAGTGCAGGACGCAACTGCGCAGACGCAGACACGATGGCTCTGGGTGGGGGCAAGGACATGCCGACTGATGTCGATGTCGGTGGCATCGACGTTGGCCCGGCTGCTGATGTCGGTGCCGCTGGTCTGACGTGCGTCGGCGTCGGTGCTGCGACCGCGTCCGATTTAACGCCGTCGCCGGAAGGCGGCGGCTTAGGTGGTGGACCGGTGCTCATTTAATCGCCTGCGCACAAATTAACGTCGCTCAAACAATTTGCCGACACTTAGGCCGGAATCACTAATGCAAATATCAAGACCTGTCTCGAGTCAGGCCAGATCTAGTAAGTTCTGGTTATGAAGGGAGATAGGCTAGGCTTAGACCCGTATCACTATAATAACCACAGACTTGAGCGTGTCTTACTCAAGTCAGCACGCCCCTGAAATTTGTTGCCTTGCATTATCAATCTGCTGGCATTCTTGAGATTGGACTTATGTGCGATCTTGAGAATGCCCGCGCGGCGATCAATTAATGGAATTAATACTCACGCGCAAAACGAAGCTGTCTTGAGTAAGACAAGCTCAAGTTATTGATTAGTGATACGGGAATAAAGCTTCAGGCTCGAGTCTAATCGCTCTTTAGACCGATCGAGCGCAGATTTGGTAAGTCTGGTCCAGGCACCTAAGCGATACTTAATGCAGACGGAACCTCTGTAGGTCGGACAGTCGTCGAAACTTTAATTGCGCGTTCGACTTACTCAAGTTACTTCAAAGCAAATTCCTCGGGATCACCACCGGTGGATGCGCATTCCCTGGCGCGAAGCTTTCAGTGTTCTCAGCCCAGTTTTCAGGGACCTCTTCGATAAAAAATCCGGACTTTTACGGCTAAAATGAACGAAATTCCACCGGAATTTAACGCACAAACATGAGACTTTTCCGCCTTTTCACGCGCGCGTCTTTTTATTTTTTGCCGTTTCCGGAAGTGACGTTTAGAATATATCGATACGCATCGATACAAGGTATCGATAAACGCCAATTTTGGAGATGTGACGTCACGCATTCAATGTTCGTTTGCTTCTTCTGAAATGAAATTTTTTTCAAGTTAATTATTAGTTAATTAATTAAAAAGATAACGAATAAAAATTAAAATAATTTGTTCTTACACATTTTATAGCCATTTTTAAAAACATTTTAAAACTTGTAAAGGGCTGATTTACACTAATTTAATTAATTTTGGTGCTATTACAGCTCTTATAGGCCTGTCTCTTAAAGAAATGTAGCAGCTAAATTAAATACAAAATTGGAAATTAACTACCGATTTGTACAAAGAAGCTAAGCCTACCAAGAATATCCTACTTAAATTGTTGACAAATTATGACATCAAATTGGTTAATGCAACAAAACGAATACCGGCCGTATTTAATTTAATCAAATCAAAAGGATTAAAACTTAATTAAAAAATGATTCAAACCCTGAGTCATATGTTACCTAATAAATTTCATCGAATAACTTTCAGTTTCGTAAAGACGGCCATAGGCGGTGTTCATTTCTGCAAAACATCCGATTCACCTTCGATGACCAAAGGATGCGTTTGATACAAATTTCCAACGATTACCTTAAAAGAAAGGGAAAATAAAATAGAATAAAATATCAAAATGGAGACATTAATAAATAAAAAATAATAATAAATACCCTAGGCCTGCCCTATAGTCTATCTATAATAAATAATAGTAAGTCTATTTTGATTTCTTAAGATATATATTTGGCTTCCGTGAAGAGAAACATTTGGATGCATCAAAAAGTCCAAAGTATTCAGATTTATAACAGCCAAATTTATTTTCTAGGGGATTTGGTTTTTTAAACACGCAATTAGCGGCACAGCGCAAACTAATTAAGCAAATTGAATGATTTTTTACCTGGCGTTTCATCAATTCGTAATTCTGTTCGCCGAACTTGAGCGCTTCGGCAATCTTTTCGGGCTGCTCGAGATCTTTGTTGTCTCGAAAGGCGTCTCTTACTCTTCTAGCAGCGTACATTCTATAAACAAATCAATAATTGATATTAAATAAGGCAAGCGTTACTGCCACGGGGTGTGTCAATAGTGCTTAGAACTGCTGCTACGGGAGTGGCAGAATAATTAATAGTTAGTAATGAATAATTAATAATTAGTAATGAATAATCAATAATGAGTAATGAATAATTAATAATTAGTAATGAATAATCAATAATGAGTAATGAATAATCAATAATGATTAATGAATAATTAAAAATTAGTAATGGAGAATAATAATGAGTAATAAATAATTAGTAATGAGCCCTCGGGGTTAGCTAAGCTCTCCGGCGCGCTAACCCCTTGAACCCCTCTCGGGCTCCGCCACCGCACCTAAACGGACCCAGGAAATAAATTAACCTTGAGCAAAGTCCAACTTCAATGCATTTGTGAAGTTCAGCGGGGGCTATTAAAAGTAGGCAAGCGTTACTGCCACGGGGTGTGTCAACAGTGCTTAGCACTGCTGCCACGGGGTTAGATTTACACACCCCGTGGCAGCAGTGCTAA
>JAQIYI010001166.1:0-13108 GCA_034700265.1 Polyzonium germanicum
GCGTTTTAAAGCGATATTAGGCGATGAATCGAATTAAAGGCCAATAGGAATAAAGACCATTTTTAGGCTTCACATTTTCGCCACTAGGAGCGCAGCGGCAGCGCTCAATGTTAAATCGCGACCCTGTTTCTCTTTCATGGCGGCTGCTCAATGTTGATTCAATGACAAAGTTTACTTTTAATGGCGGATCGCAGACGACGCTGACTTCCGGTTTACATGGTGTACAGACCATAAACAGAGTCAAATCTAGCGCTGCGTAACTTGTTTTAAGAGTTTGATGAAAGTTTAGCCTGGAGAGTCAAGACAAGTCTATAATCGATTGAATTTCTTTTCCAATAACAGATGTGATGGTCCTGAACGACATCATCGAGCAGGCAGCTGGCCGGCGAGGCAGAGGCAGCCAACAAGAAGGTACCTATCGACTCCAGCCCTGACAATTCCCCTTTCGCTTATCCATTTTTTGATTTTATCTTCTTTCCTTTAAAGGAATGCTAAAGAATCAGTTTGAAAAATAAATCTTTTAATAAATTCAACTCACTTTTTCTTTTCATTCTTCATTCATTTTTCGGAATATATTTTTTTGGATAAAATTTTCTGCCAATTGGTTGATTCGTTCTCCAGTAAGCCTCATTCAAACAAGCAAAAAAAACAATGATGACATATTTGAACGGGCAGACGACGCTATAAATCTTGGCGCCAATTCGCGCAATTGTTTTTCTGAACTTCCGATTACGTATTTCCGCTTTGCAAAGCGATTCTCGTACGCTACCAGATGGCGCGGCTCTCATTTTTCCAGAAACGAATGGCCGGAAGTTGGTGGGAATTTGATCAAATTAATCAAATTTTGGTTTTGGTACAAATTAAATTTTTGTATGTGGGTAAATTGACAAATTAAATCGAATGCGACAATAAAAAAAACCTGCCAAACTGATTCTTATTATCCCTTTAAGTTGCTTTTCAGACCTGGGCCAACTAGTTTAATAACTAAATTTAAAGAGGGGTAGTCTCATAAGATTTTCCCTCAACTGCAGTAGCTAAACTACAAAAGTTCACATCTTGCCTGGAGTCACTAATGCAAAGCTCAGACCTGTCTCGACTCTCGAGTCAAGACAGCTTTAGTAACTTGCGGTTATGAAGAGAGATTACAGTCAAAATTCGTGAATCCTTTAATACGATCGCGACGTGCAGAATTGCAAATGATAGCTTATTTTGATATGGTAATCGTCCTTGGTATCCGGTAGTTACTAAAGCTGTCTCAACTCGAGACAGGTCTGAGATTTGCATTAGCCATTCCGGTCAAAGATGAAGTCCTGCGGTATATGGTTGAAAACTAGGAATATTTTCCGTAGATTGACAAAACAATAACTTGATAAAATATTTACTGGCAAGAAACTATTTTAAACTTATTATCTTTCTGATAACAGCAGTTACAGTTTTCTAAAGTATAGTTAGCTTTTGTACGTGTAATCATGTAGTAGAAATGTGGTGTTAGTGTTGGTGTCGTGAAAAGCCCGTAGCGAGAATCCGTCGCCATGAGTCGTCGGGCGTTTCGGATTTTTCCGGAAATATGTTTCCGCACTCGCATCCATGGTGGGGAATCGATGCGTCGAGTGGCTTCGGGTTCTCTGAGTAGTTTCTTCCTCGCGTATCCCCCGCTCTTGGCAAACTCTTTGCAAGTGTTACTAAAACAATATACAGTATCTGTGTATTATTTTGCCGCAGATGAGGACGAAGAGAAGCCCAAGTGGAAAGAGCGCTTCATAGCTGGATTCTTGAAATACATTGACATTTTATGCCTGTGGGATTGTTGCGAATGCTGGATCAAGTTCCAAAAAATTCTCATCCTCATAGTCTATGATCCGTTCGTGGAGCTCTTTATCACGCTATGTATCGTAGTCAACACCCTTTTCATGGCCATGGACCACTATGGCATATCGACCGAAATGGAGCTATTTCTACAGAACGGCAACTACGTAAGTGCAGCGAAACGACGTCATCAGAAAAGAAAAAAATGACATCACGCGCATGCGCGCGTAGCACCTGCAAACGACCAATCAGAATAATTCCCAACCCTATCCGTCCACCAAACACCTTCAACTTCCGTCCTCGCATTTCCAAATGTGACAGTCTTGCGCGTTAGGCTTCACATTGTCGCCACTAGGAGCGCTGCGGCGTTCACAAGCGGGTTACATCGCGACCTTGCTTCCCTTTCATGGCGGCTGCTCAATGTTGATTCAATGGCAACGTTAACTTCTAATGGCGGATAGCAGACGGCGCTCATTTTCGGTTTACATGGTGTATAGCCCAGAGACTATAGAATTGAATAGACACCGCACGTGGCGAAAGAATTGAAGCCAAAATAACTGCGATCACGTGACCATTATGACGTCACTGTCGGCAAAATGGCGGCCCAGAGTGTTCTTATGATTGCATTCTCTGGCGAAGTCTTTGCCAGTTTGCCTGATCTAATAATTTCAACGGACTGTTTTCTTGTTTGTTGGTAAGTAATAAATTATTTTATTTTATATTAAATACTCTGTAAACGTCAAAAATGCTGCACTGTAATCTAATCAGAATTATCGGGCTAATTTACCGACGGGCTTGTCCGCCGGTCAGTATTATCGTCGCCAGAGAATGAAATCATAAGAACACTGTGAGGCCGCCATTTTGCCGACAATAACGTCAGAATGATGTAGAAATCCAAGTTATGTTGGCTTCAACTTCCGGTTTGGTTGTGAATAGAGCGTGCGGTTTCTATTCTATTCTGTAGTCTCTGATTAAAACGACACTATGCGTGATTCATGGAGACTTTACGACGAATTGGTCATCAAATTAAATAAACTGGTACAATTGGTTAAGCTTTTGTAATTATACGGTGCTATTCACTCTCAGAGTGTACTGACTACTGAAACCGATTTAAAGGGTCACTCCAATTAAATTTGACGTTTTTTTAAAACTAAAATCAAAACCGCCACACATTAAATTGGTCTCCAGTTTAATTTGAAGTATTTTTTTTTATTTTAGTTCCATTATTTAATTTGTCAATTTTTAAAAGAAATTTCAAAATTTATTGAAATGAAATCGGACCATAAATACCCAAGATACAATTTTCTTAAATTCGGCGCCTTTTTACAACTTTCCAGGAGCTGTGGGTTCAAATCCTGTATGCGACATGAACATTTTTTTTGCATTGTGTTTATTAATTAAGTTAGTAAACTATTATTTGTGGCTGCGAAAATGCAGTTGTATCGAAGTGACCGAACACATGAGTTAAAAATAACTGCCGAATACCGGAAGTGGTTGAGAAAGTTCTTAATGTCCATAAAACATATCGATGAGGCATTATATGGTTTCAAATTTCAGGCCGATTTCAATTTTTCACAATAAAATATTCACAAATAAAACCATGAGGGAATGACCATCCTTAATTAATTCAAATAAAAGTTAAATTTTATGAAAATTTAAATAAGAGATCTTTGAAAAACACAAATTCCGAAAACAAAATGCCATTTTTGCTTGTGCTCACAGACCTGTAAACCGGAAATGAGCGTCGTCTGCTATCCGCCATTAAAATTAAACTTGCCTTGAGTTAACATTGCGTAGCCGGCATGAAAGGTAAACGGGGTCGCGCCGCAGCGATCCTAGTGGCGAAAATGTGAAGCCTAAAAAATACTACATGGCGTAGAGCGTTCCTCGAGAGCGATGTGGTGAAGTGCTGCCACCTTGCGGCGAACTTGTATGATTATTTTTTTTCAACAGCGTCGTCTGCTATTACTTGGGAACTGCAGCAGTCAAGAGTAGAGCGCTCTAACTTCTTCTTCTTCTTTTCTTAGTTCAAATGGCTACTAGAGCCGACCGGAGAATCAATCTGGAGAACCAGAACAACACAACACCCAGGAGATGGTGCAATGGGGATCGAACCCACGACCCCGAGTAGCCGTGTGTGAGCAGAGCAAAGCCGAAAGCGGTGCTCGACCCACTGCGCAACCGGAGCTCCCCAGCGCTCTAACTTTTCAGAAAGCTAGCGAAGTTCCGATACCACTAGTTATCGATACCTTAGGTATCGAGTTTTGCCAAGTATCTTTAGTTTTGTATCGAGTATTGCCTAGTATCAATACTTTTGTATCGCGTATGCGTCCTAATTCCTAAATCCCAGGCATCGACTTTTAGTATCGCATATTTAACCAAAAATGGATGTTTCGATACTTGAAGTATCGACACCATTAAGTATCGATACCTTAAGTATCGAGGAGTATGTAAGCAAAATGGAAAGCAGCGATATTTCAAGTATCGATACCTTTAGTTTTAATACTTGGTATATCAGGAAGATCGTTAATCAGAGGGCGCCCCCATCTCCGTTCCCCATGTTGCAGGTTCGATTCCTGACTGTCAACTTTGTCTTTTTCATTCAATTCATTTGACTATCATCTTCGCGGAATATTTTGAGACAAGAAAAACCACAAAAACATCTATTTTGGATAATATTTCTCGCCAAAATCTTAAGTTTCTTTTTCGCCCATGTTGTTGTTCAGCTTTTCTGCTGCCAGTGGCAGCGCCGCATTCCGCAATCTGCAAGTGCCGCGAGAAGTCGGTCGGACGAGGCGAACTTGAGTCGGTGACGGAAAAAATAACGCCAAAAGGAAAGGAAAATGGACGCAATTTTGTGATTGATGAAGCCATCGTGAAGATGACGCGGATCGCAACGGTGGCGCGGTGCCGTGGCCCCCCGCCGACTACGCCTGCGTTCACCGTCAGTCCGCGACGCCATTATCTGATGCCCGTCGAGAGCAACGCGGCCGCCACCAAGATGGCAGATTAGCGATCAGAACTCCTTTCCCGATAGTTCGTTATCAGTGTTTCATTGTCCGCGTGTTTTTGCCCTCGTCTGTATCCGTACGTTCGTGCTTCTGCCACCCCCAGTTGTTGTTGTTTGCTCGTCGATTAATCGCGTCGCCTCCTTCGTCGTCCATGTGACATGAAGAAGTTCACCATCAAGGGCGTTCTGGACGGCATCAGAGGCACGGTCGGACAGCAGGCCAAGTCCGAGGCCGACTTCGTCGACGAGCCGCTCAGACCGGAGCACTTTCAAGTCATGAAGGTAGGAATTCCGTCGCGAGAATTCCTTTATTTCAATTCATTTACCGTTATTTTTTCAAAACTAGGCCTAAATGGAATTCTAAAAAAATTCAAAAAATTCCATTCTTATTTGCCACGCCCACCTCCTGGCTACCCTGGATTCCAGGCCTGAAATCCCGATCAGCTGATTCTCCCAGTCCCATTTTTACCCTAAAATAGATGATGTTAGGCTACATGTAGCCTGCTTAGCTGTTGATTTCTCACTAAGTTGAAACAAGAGCCAGCTCGTAATATGTAGTACTTGGGCTTATAATATTAATATGTATATTGCATACCGTAATAATACATGTATTAGTACTATAGTAGGCCTATGTATCAACTAACGGCCTACCGTACTTACTAATACATATAGGCCTACATTATAATTATTATACATCTATTATGTAGGCCTATGTATAAATTATACATAGCCTAGGCCTAGTAATAATGTGTATAATATTAGTAGGCCTATGTATAATACATGTATTCGTAGACCTATGTATAAATTATATTTACCAATGGATATATTATTCATTATAATGATAGGCCTAATGCGTATATTAGTAGATCTATTTATAATATTGGTATGTAGGGATTGTAGGCCTAATACATGTATTATTGAGCCTATGTGTAAATTATACATAGGCCTAGGCCTACTAATAATGTGTATAGGTCTAATATTAGTATGTCGCATTGTAGGCCTATAATATTAGTAGGCCTAGCCTATGTATAATACATGTATTAGTAGGCCTATGTATAATATTAGTAGGCCTATGTATAACTTATACTTTTTAATAGATAGGCCTTTAGGCCTACTATACATTATAGGCCTAATTATAATACATGTATTAGTAGGTCTATGTATAATATTGCATATACCTAGGCCTACCGCATTTCCGGTACCGGTACGATAGGCCTACCTGATATAAATTATAAAGCAATGGTCTAGAGGTACCATATATATAGTGCATATGGAGGATGGATGCGAGAGCCATGATAATGGCAGTGTTGCCAGCAACACTGCACGGGCTATATGGCCTTTTACCAGCGTAATGTAATAAGAGGCCTAAGCCTAAAAATAAAACTAACTGGGCCCTACTAAAGTTAACTAGGCCTGGCAAACTTAATTATAATCTAATGCGAATTAAAGCCAACTAGTTAGCCTATATTAGTTAACTAGTGAGCCTAGTTTAAAAGTAAAAAAATAGTAGGCCTGTTACGCTACAGGTAATTAAAGTTAACTACACGTATCGTAGGCCTCATGCCCTCATTAAATGCAATTTTAATGCTAGGCCTAATGTAATGCGAATTAAAGGCAACAATTATCCTAGTGGAGTGCTAACCGTATTTACGAGCGGGCGCTAGCGCCATCTGCAGTGGGTTATTGGCACTTTGTGTATGAAACGATCCCGTGGCGCGCGCTCTTTTCAGCAAAAGTGAGAAATCAACGGATCTCCTCAAGAGCACTCTTTGTGCCATAGCCTACTGTAGGCCTACAGGCCTAATGATGATAATTCCTAGGGAATAGGCTCGCTAGGTATAGGTTTGTCATTGATCTTAGTTGTCACGTGTTCACACCAGCGAATTTACGATTTGTTATGGAAAGCAGTGACATTAACATGGTTACAGCCATGTTTTTATGTTTTTTTTTCAACCTGGAATTCTAGTCCTATGTTGGGCCATGTATTAATTAGTATTAGGCCCATTAAATGCCTCGATGACGTCATCAACAAATCAGATTGATCGTCAGGCCTCTATGCTGTCGCCCTGACGTAAAGCGAGCGTCATCATTAAACTACGGTAATCGGGATGATCACGTGTTCCCACGTCAACTCCCCACTTTCGAACGCGTTGGCTTCGTTTGTGCCATTTGTTGTGTTTGTTGGTTTCTTTGTTTGTTTTTCCAACTAATTCCGCTCCGTAGACGGTGAGGCATGGATTTCCAAACCAGCCAACGGCCATGGCATTCGATCCGGTGCAGCGAATCCTCGCCATCGGAACCAAATCCGGATCCCTGAGAATGTATCCTTTGTCGATGGTTTGTTCCTTGACGACTTGTGTGTATCTGCGCGCTTATGTTTTACATGATGTGCGCTTGAGCGTCTGCGCATGCGTTGCGCTGAAAGCGCTCTCCAACGCGGTTCTATGTGCTCGTACGTGTACATGTACGTTCAGGGGACGACTTCCGGTTCCGGGAAGCTATGATTAATTTGAGCCTGGATGATCACTAATGCCTTTTAGAGCTGTCGCGATTTGAAAAACCCCAAGACAGCCTAAGAATACCTGATTGTTCCATTCAGACACAATGGAGAAAGGACGTCATCAGAGTCTGTCTTGGGTTTTTTTCAAGTCGAGACAGCTCTAAAAGGTATTAGTGATTCCATCATAAACGAATATTATGCTCATGCCAGGGGAGCTCCGCTCCGCTCCCGTGGCTCAGTTGGTTAGAGCTCGATTCTACTTCTGACCGCTGGGGGTTAGGGGTTCGATTCCTTCCTGTATTCCTTGGGTGTTTGTCTTGTCCCTTGGTTCTGCTAGGACCTAGGGGTCTGTAATTGGGTCCACAGGACCTGTTGACCCCGAAATCCTATCATTATCATTAGATGGCGCCACCATCTGCATCGCTCAATTGATTAAAAAAGGCCTACACTCACGCTTGTGTTTCAATCATGTAATACGAGAGATGAAGAATGTGCATGTTGAAAATATATGGTTTCAAATTGATGCTCTGTGTCGCTAGGTAGCGCTGCGGCCAGCATGCGGAGCTGGAAGTGACGTATAGGAGTCACGTGGGCAAGTAACGAAGGGAAAAGATGGGACTGAAGGAAAAGACGCCATTCACGCACGTGACCTCTATGTCACTTCAGCTCCGCATGCTGGCCGCAGCGCCACCTAGCGACACAGAGGATCATTTTGAAACGTTTTTTTCAAAACTATTCCAATGCAAGATACGTCTTCCTCTTCCTCCTCCCTGGTTTCAATATACCGGGATATTATTTGCTGTCCGCGTGTATCTCTATGGCCGCGCCACTAGGCGGTGAACCGGCGCTCACATACCGTAAAAGGGGGGGGGGGATCTTGGATTTAAACCATTCAATTACGTTCGATCACCTGCGGCTGTTTATTAATGTAAACCGGAAATGAGTGTCGTCTGTAAGCCGTCATTAAAAGGAAATCATGTTGCTGAGTCAACAGCGGCCATTAAAGGGGAAGCGACACTGATATAATTAATTAGGCCTATCAAAACAACCTCACCGTTCGTTGGATTATTCAACGATATTCCACGGTAATAAGCTATTTATATTTTATTTCCTTCTTTTAACTTTGTACGCGGAATCAAGCGCGCTACCGGTATCAAATTCTCGTATGGGAGGCGCCATTTTGAATTTAACGCACCCGCAGCCCAGTTTTATTGTAAGGTCTACGATTGCAATCCAAGGCGCATGACGTGTGTCCCATGAGACGTCAGAGTGTCACGTGACGCGCATCTCGATGAAGCATCCTTTTTTTTACCGGAAGTGATGGTCCGCTATACCATTATTCAAATAGGCTTAAATGCTATTGATGCAGGCCGCCATTTAAAATTGCTGGAAAAATTCTAGAATTGGGCCTAGGCTTAGACCTACAATCCTACATGTAGGCCTAGGCTAGGCCTACTCAAAATATTTTCTTTAGGCCTGGGCGTACTAGTAAATGGACCTGGAAAACCGGAAACTAAAAAATATCAAACTTAGTGCCGCTTCCCCTTTAAAGTAAAATGAGGTCATGATTTAACATAAGAGCGCCGCCGCAGCGCTCATAGCGGCGAAAATGTGAAGCCTGCAAATGGTGCAGGCCTATTATTAAGCCTACAGGGTTTATCACGAGTGTTTCTTGTCGATTTTAACCGACATTAGGTCTTACCGGTAGGCCTATATAATAAATAACTGGGCCTCGTCGCTACGCATTAGGCTTATTTAGGTCGTGGTAGCACCTGTTGGACCCACCCACAATTAAACAAAGGCAACAATAAATAAAATCGTACGAATTACGTTGACCGTGTGTTTTCCACGTCAGATTTTCTTATTTTGAATAGCTAGCCTGATTCGGCCTGCTGGTTTCGTCTATCAAAAAACACGAATTATTAAAGGGGCGGTACAGTTTAGTTTTAAAAAATTTAGATATTCAAAATTCACCTTTTAAATTATTGCGTATCTCTATACGGTTCGATAATTAATCATAAAAAAAATTCTAGGCCTTAAAAAACGTCAAACTAATCTGAGCGCCCCTTTAAAACTAGACCTAGTCTACTTAGAATTCAGAGCAGTCTTAAAATAAAAAATTCATGCCAAATATATTACATGTAATATAAGGACATGTATAGGCCTACGCGCTCGTAGCTGGTAGGACTGCAAAAATAGTTCATTTGAACGTTTAGGCCTAGACAATCCTGATCAATTGAGGAACACTTGTGCGTACAAATGTGTGAATTATCAGTCTAGGCCTACTCAAATGGCACAGTAGGACGAAAGGGAATTGGAATAGGCCTACAGTATATAGGCCTATGTGCAACCTGTGATTGGTTCAAAAATAAAATCGGCCATTTTGAAATTCAAATTTTCTGCTATAGGCCTACATCATGTACACTGTAGGCCGCGTGTAGTTTTGTTTCTTCTTCTTATACACCATGTAAACCGGAAATGGGCGTCGTCTGCTAGCCACCATTAAAAGTAGCCTAAACTTTACCATTGACTCAGCATTGAACAGCCGCCATGAAAGGGAAACAGGGTCTCTATTTAACATTGAGCGCCGCAGCGCTCCTTGTGGCGAAAATTTGAAGCTTAAAAATATTACATTGATAGGCCTATGCGTATTGAATTGATGTGTGTGGGGGGGGGGGTAAAATTTGGCTATCGATATTAATATCGATATATCGCATCGATGAGCCCACCTCTAGATTTGCCCTTCCCCCCATCCTCTCCAAATTGAAATGTTGTTACGCCACTGACTGTCAGCATGTAGCGGTGCCATAGTGAACATTTGAGGCCTACATGGGCGTAGGACAAGCGCGCCATGACTGTTGCATAAGCTTGATTGTTATTGATCGTTCTGCGGTCGCCATTAATATTTCTCCCTGCCTCGTTTTTAATCAAAAGCATCGCGCCTGCATGCAGCCCCGCTAGGCCGCAAGATAAACGCAGGAATTACGCAAATTCCGTATTAGGCCTAAGCAGTTGGGTCATATTAGGCCTACTTATTAGTAATTGAAATGATAGGCCTACGACTGAACGCGCGTCAGGAACGATAGATAGTGCGCGCTCCTTCGATAAACGGCTCCCTGAAGGTACATTAAAATCGGCCTATTTACATACACGTATAGGCTTAGGACTTATACGCACGTAGGCCTACCGCACATTGGGCCTATACATGTATAGGCATATAAGCCTAGCTCCAGCAACGGTTCAACTTGGTAGGGGAAGGGTAAAAATGCTGGGATGGATCTATCCTCCCAACATATCCTCATGAGTTATGACCAGTGTTGTCAGACTTTCAGGCCAAGCACCACTAATGACTTTGTGCTGTCTCGACTTGAAAAAATCCCAAGACAGGCTCTGATGACGTCTGCATTTCTCCATTCTGTCTGAATGGAAAAATGACGCATTCTCAACCTGTTTTGGGTTTTGTTCAAGTCGAGGCAGCTCTAGAAGGCATTAGTGATTACAGCCTTAGTGACACTAACCAGTAATCGTTGAACCACACAAACTCCACGATGTGATTACCAAGCATTTTTCTTATACACCATGTAATATTTGTCACGTGCGTTCGGATCACGTGATGCGCACATAACTAAACGAGTAAATTGTCACATTTTATATTTCGATTCGCGTTTAAAAGGCAGAATTCAACACTGAGCTCTATCTAGTGTTGCCGTGGCGCGGTGGTTACGGCCATCACCCCCACGGTGCCACCCAATTCAGACGTCTGAGGGTTCAAACCCTGGTGTGGAAGGAGAAGTGGGTTTGGCTTCTGATATATAGACAAGAATGAGGATTTTTGGAATTTTTTAGAAAATGTATTATTGGCGCTAAAGCCGTAAACGGAGAGGGGGACGAACCCACGAAACTTCCTTAAGCCCCACCAACTTAAATAGATGGCCCGCAAGGGGTTCGATCCTGAAAACGCTGGATTGGGTGGGACCGTGGGGGCGATGGCCGTAACCACTACGCCACGCCAGCGCTAGTTTGAACTCAGGGTTGTATTCTGCCTTTTCAACGCGATGTTTTTAGAAAGATCTTTAATTATGTGCCCATCACGTGACAGGGTTTCATCAAATAAATTCAAATTTCAAATTGAAATAAACTGTTGTACCCTTTAAATAATAGGCCTAAACCAAAACCAAAAAAACGTCCACGCGAAACCGGAGTCCCTTTTAATGAAACTAAAATCAAAATACCGGTACTTTAAGTTAAACTGTGTCCCCTTTAAATAATGAAACTAAAACCAAACAACGTCAAATTAGATTGGTGCGCCCCTTTAATAAAACTAAAGTCAAAATACATCAAATTAAACTGCAACTCATCCTTAAATAATAAAATCAAAATAAAATCGTGAAATTTAACTAGAATTCCCCCTGAATAACCAGCTTGTGGCTATTTTTGTATCATCCTTTATCACTCCACTCTAGGAGCAGTGTGTTAACTATATATAGTTACTCTATGGTTAATAAAATCCTTTATATTAAACTGGTCCCCCTCTAAATAATAAAACTAAAACCAAAAAACGTCAAATTAAACGGGTGTGCCCCTTTAATAAAATTAAAATTAAAATACATCAAATTAAACACTGATTCCCCTTGAAATAATAAACTCAAAATAAAAAAAATCGTCAAATTAAACTAGAATACCCCCTTAATAACCAGTTTGTGGCTATTTTTCTCATCATCTTTATCACTGCACTCTAGGAGCAGTGCGTTAACACATGCACATAGGTAGGCCTGCATATGCAGACCTTCAATTCTATTGGTTACATTTTTTCATCATCAGACTGAATTAATATTTCATGTTTTCTCTCAGCGAGATTCTGTTTTTACTTTTTCCGCACAATATGATATTTTCTTAGCGAGCCATATGCTGGCGTGCGTAGCTCGGGCCTAGGCCTACTTGGAGCAATCATCATTAAAAGGGAAATGGAGTTTTGCGGCATTTGGAAATCGCCCGGGTTCCTAAGCCTACGTGTATGTAGGTTAAAAGAAAGAAAGAAATGTAAAATTTAATGATCCACTATTGCAGTTTGGCGGTGGTTTTCTGAACAGTTCAACTGGAAAGGCTATATGAATTAAAGATGGCGTCGGCGCGCGCACTCACCATCAACATTATGGTTGTCGAGCAGTAGGCCTACATCGCGCGCTCAATTTTATTCATTAGAATTTCAAAGAAATATTTACGCTGGTTTACATACGGGTATTGCAAAAAACATAACAAAAAAAAGAAGCTCAAAATAGGATGCTTGTAGAAAGCAACGTTAATTGAATATATTTTTTTAGTTCAAATAGGCATACATATGTATTCAGCATTTCTCCAGTCACTTGTTATGGAATTCTTGCCAGCATAAAATATGCATAAAATTTCACAGTTAGGACCCTCGCAGCGATCGCGCGGGTCCACTGATGGTAGAGGGGTGGTTTATAGTCATATGACAGGTGATCGCGTGTACTGTCCGCCATATTGGTACTCATCTGGGCCATCCGACGGACTGATATGCAGTTTTTTTATGAACTTACATACAGTTTAATGTTAAAACACCACGTAAACCGTAAATTTGCGCCATTGAACTTTGCTATTGAATCCACATTGAGCAGCCGCCATGAAAGGGAAACGCCCGCGATTTAACATTGAGCGCCGCAGCGCTCCTAGTGGCGAAAATGTGAAGCCTAGAAATGATAACATCGTTTATTCGACTTTGTGCAGACAGCAACGAAATAAATGCGTCAAATATCTTTCTAAACGAACTCGAG
>JAQIYI010001167.1:0-13101 GCA_034700265.1 Polyzonium germanicum
CGCCAATTTGCCCATCCTCCCCTCAGGAGTCTCTCTGCCAATCGATGATTTTTGAAGGACAGACATAGTCCATTAGCCTTTTATTAATTAAAAATGACTCAAAATCATGCTCTGGCTTGGACATTATTATTATTACTATATTAACAGCCTAGTTATACTTCGTATTAGGTCGAATACTCTTATGTAATTTTGTTAGGCTTCGCTTTTTCGCCGCTAGGAGCGCTGCGGTGCTCAATGTTAAATCACAGCCTTGTTTAACCCCTTTCATGGCACGTGCTCAATGGTGGATCAACGAGAGTGTTTCTCTTTCGAGGTGGCTAGCAGGTGAAGCTCATTTCCGGTTTACATGGTCTATAGGATTTTGGACTGATTTTCACTGAGCAATTTGGTGTATCGCGTGACGAGACATCCAATCTTTTGTTTTGACCATTTGTCAATCCGGTTAATTACAAGACAAGGTTCTGTCTCATGGCGCGATAAGATTTGCGCAGTGAAAATCAGCCCTTATGGAGTGCTCGCTACTCACGTCCGGAGCCTTCATGTGCAAGGAGTCGTAGGAGACAGTGTTGCCGAGGAGGTTCCGCAGACGAAGGGCGGTCGTTTTACGTTTTCTCGATTCCGGGTCATCCAGCCATACCCTGTGCGAGTAAAATGGACGATACAAAGATAAAATTATGAATAATAAAAATAACTAATAATAATAATATTAATAATAATAATTATAATAAAATCGAACGCACAATCGAGCATGAGATAGGCCTGAATCCGATAATTCAGATTTAAATTATCCGACTTTGATCAAGTGGAGCTTCTCCAACAGGCTGTTGTTCGGTTGAGTTGCTTGCTCTGCGGGCATGCACGTCATGTATCGCCGCAGAACTCACCGGAACTCAATTTCCGGAGTGTTCAACGTCAGATAGGGGCCTGCGCATGCATGTACATATGCAATAATAAATAATAGGACAAACCTCCCTCTGAAGAACCACTCTAATCTATTCTAATGCCAACAAAGCAGGGGATATTAAGGGATCGACGAGCATCAGCAGAAATCTCTAAAGTCAATACTGCAGCCCTCACTCAATCGGCCATCCTCTCTCAAATATTCAGATCGCCATTTATTGCCCGTTTTTCTTTGTCTTCACTACTAAAACTCTAGCAGGCATCATCCAAACCATATCACGCCTTAAGACATATTTAAAATGACCAATATGTTTTTATTTGTTTTGCGTCGGCCATTTTGGAACATATTTTCAAGTAGCTTCTATTTGCACCCGGTGTTGAGAAGCCAGCAACAAAGGGCAGAAATCATTTTAAAGGGGACACTGCAGTTTTAATTGAAAAATTTAGAAATTGAAAATTCACCTTTTAATTCATCACGCATCCCATTATGGTCGGAGTGCAGAAAAAAGTAATTTAATTTACCTTATAGTTTGCCTGGAATTCTAAACGATATAATGCGATATCGATGTTGTATAAGAGGGAATATGAGCATGCGAAAAGAAGAAAAAGTTTTGAACTTAAAGGGAATTATAGAGTCGAAACTCGTGAGGACTTGCGAGCAGAACTGCAGATGATGACTAATTTTATGGTAAATTCGCCCTTCATAACCGGAAGTTACTAAAGCTGCCTTTACTCGAGACTGGTCTCATGAGATTTGCATCAGTCAGTAGACAAATGATAATCATAATGATAGAATTTCGGGATCAACACGTAATTTTGGACCAAATAACAGACCCCTAGGTCCTATCAGATCAAGGGACAAGACAAACGCCCAACGGATACGGGAAGGAATGGAACCCCCAGTGGTCAGAAGTGCAGAGCGCGGGCGCTGACTGACTGAGCCACGAGACAAAATTTATTAGTGATTCCCGCCTTAGGCTGGATTCCCTAGTGACTTTTAGAGCTGTCTCGACTTGAAGAAACCCAAGACAGCTTGATAGCAGGTCGTTTTTTTTTCCATTCAGAGTGAATGAAGAAATGACGTCATCACAGCCAGTCTTGGTGATCTTTTTAAGTCGAGACAGTTCTAAAAGTCCTTAGTGATTCCAGCCTAAACCTGTCTTGACTCGAGTCAGGTCTGAGATTTTATATTACACGTGTAGTGATTCCGTCCTAGGGCATACATATTAAAATTTGGGTCCACTCCTAGGTATGAATGTGTTGTGCCTTAGGGCCTGCCATTTATAAGGGCCGTTTTGTTCTGAATCGACTCAACAATTAAGGTTCAAACTTTGCATATGCGTGCGACTTACTTGGGAAAGGATGATCTGGACGGCGACGCACTGTTGCGAATTCGCGCGTTGTTCGGCGATGTCTCGCGACTGTCGCCACCGACCTGCCAAGAACTTCGTCGACGATTGGCGCCGGTTCGCGGAGTCGCCAAACTGGCGCCGATCGTCAGTCCGGGCGCCGACTTGGAGGACACAGACTCCGCTTCCGCGACGTCCAGCTTGCGTCTCGTCGACGCGCCACCGATCGGAACGGCCGACGGAGCCGACGGCCGGCGGTTCGTCGATGCTTGGAGCTGGCCGCCGGACGAAATCTGCACGACGGAGTCCAATAAGTCCGGACGTTCAATGGCGGCGGTCATCGACGACATGTCGTCGGATTCGAGCACTCGAAGAGCAAACGTCGGAACAACTAGCGTTTCGGAAGCAGGTTTATCCGGCAGTGCCGATCCATTCGGACACGTCTGCGGTTGCGTCGCCGCCGCCGCCGCCGCCGCCGCCACCGTCGTCGTCCCCCGAAAAGTCAACGCCTCCGTCAGCGATCCTCTGATGACGTCCGTCCAGAACGTCGAGCGAATTCGAGGAACTTCCTTCTGATCCTGGGACGATGATGATGATGAAGATGAAGTCTTTGTCGGCGTCGTCGTTGTTCGACTTCGCAGGAAGTCTCTGAAAGTTTGCGACGGCGACGGACCGTCCAAGTCCGTTGTCGGAGCGGCTTCGCCGACGTCATGGTAGGACGCGGGCCGGCGCCAAGCAGCCGGAGCCACCGACGACGCCAAGCGTGATTCGCTCGCCCCCGTTTTGCGCAGTTGGCAAAAAAGTTATTTCCTCTCTTCAAGTGGGCCTCGCGAAGCGATCAAAAGTTAGCGGCCCGATTCTAGGTGTTGTCAAACCTATTGGAGAAGGCGGAGGTCACGTGAGCATATATGCATGCATGCACATCCGGACGGTCCCATCTGAAGAAGACAAATACAAAGTTCGGTTCCGGCACGGATCCGCTTTTACAAACTGCATCCGTGTCGAGCCGACGATCAGTGGTGCCGAAACTGCAGGAACAAGTCCCCGTGTTTGCGGGAACACCGAAGTCCGTTGCGCAGGCGCGCATCCTCCACCTGAAGATCCTTCTCTCGGGATTCGAGGACCTCCACCTCCAACACATGCTGAACGAATCGATGCCATTCGCTCGACGATCGAAACGCCACTTCGCATTATTGCATTCTCATTCTGATACCCTTAATAAATTAAATCGCCAATACTCAGGGTCATTTTTTTTTCTTTTTGTGTTGTTTGAGCTCAACTTCTCGTCGTCGTCCTCCTCCTCCTTCAGGTTTCCCCCGCCGTTCGTCCCCCTTGTCCGCCATTTCCATCTCTGCTTTAATCCCGTAGGAGGGCGGCGGCAGCAATCTTTCAGTCGGCTTCCTTCCACTCCTCTACTCAGGTTGCTCAGACGGCAAAATCCGCACTCTAGATTTCAAATAAAAGCAAGTCAGAATAATGTGTATGCACATACATGTACAGTCTGTAAATAGATAAATAAATAAATAAATAAAATAAATAAATAAATAAATATAGTAGGCTCGACGTCTGCTGCTGCTGAGAATGCCGAGCTTTAACGCGACGCACTTGACACGCGATCGCTGAAACGTTTTAGATTTTAATGAATTTTTCTGCATGCGAACCGAAACCACTTGTCTTTTATCGAAGGAAGACTCGATAGGCGTACTTACGTCATACGACGTTGTCAGTTTCTAGCCGACTATATGCATCTCATGAGCAATCTAGCGAGCGTTTTTTTTGTTTTTGCAATAAAATCTAGAAAGGATGGAGGCCTACTTGCTGAAAACAACATCGTGAAATTGTTTTGTTTTTGCGACTCTACAATGTGGATGATCGAAAAATTTCCAAAAAGATTTTTAACAAAATGACCAACCGGAAACGGGGCGTCGTCTGCTAGCTATCTCGGTTTTGAGTTTTTTTTTTCCTTTTTATAAAGTTTTAAAGGGGAAGCGACAAGAAGTTTGGTTGTTTTTTTTGGTTAGGTTTTTCTAATCTTAAAGATATTTTTTGTAGTTTTTTGTAGATTTTATTTTTACAATAGAAATGCATATTTTTAGCATTTATTTGAAATTAGATTTTACTTATCCTCACTTCCACACAGTCCATACAGTTTATATGGGCTCCATACAGTTTTATGGGCTCCATAGTTTTATGGGCTCCATACAGTTCATATGGGCTCCATACAGTTCATATGGGCTCCATACAGTTCATATGGGCTCCATCCAGTTCATATGGGCTCCATACAATTTATATGCACTACATACAGTGTATATAGGCTCCATACGATTTATATGGGTTCCAAGCATTCGTATGGCCACACAAGACTGCCTAGGCCCATGGGTCACCTGAGGATGCTTCATAACGTTTAAATATCTTCAAGCCATAGTGCACTTATGGAAGTTGGATACAACATTCAAAAGTTCGAATTTTCTAATAGGAAAAAAAATGTTTCAAAAATGTTTTTAATGCAGGCCGGCTTTTATTATGGACTTGACGTGCGATGGTAGGCATACTTGCACAAGCATAATGTTAAAAAGCATGACTCCATTTTTGTTTAGATAATAGGCCTAGCGAATCTACAAGTCTGAGGGCATTTTGGCTGCACGTTGGCCCACGTTTCGTATACAAATGGACTTTTCGCCCGTGAGGAATACATGCATGCAGTCCGTGAGGTAGTCTGTCATAAGCAACAGAAATTCCCTTATTTTGCATCACGTGATCTGAATGCGATTAGGCTACACTGATCCGGATTATTCTTTGGCTTGTTTCTTGCTTAGATTGTGTTTTTTTTTCCTTAAAGCACATTTCAAGCGATTTTTCACGCTCGAAAAACTATATTTTCGGTGGTGCGGCGGGAATCGAGGATTAAAGGACCCAACGATTTATGCAAAGCAAAGTAATGCGCCTACTCTGCACAAGAAATGGGTATTTGATTCAGATCAGATTGAAACTGATCGATTTTAACAGCATTATTGCATTAATAAAGTAAGATAACCAGAAAGTATGTGGAATTGCTCAATAGACAATTGGAAGTCTCGACTAGTGACTCCGATACAGACTTAAAGGGGAAGCGTCATAAAAATTTCAAAACAAAACAAAAAACTCACTGTTCGTTCGATCAAGCGCTCAAAATATCTTCTGTAATAAATGATCGGATTAAGCTAAAACTAAAAAATGTCAAACTAATCGCCACTTCCCCTTTAAACGCCGGAACTAAACCAATCAGTTCCTCTTTAAATTTGGAGCACCCTGTATTAATTCTATTTAATGTTCCTTTCAGGATGGCGTTCAGGCTGAGAGTGGACTCTAATCTTCGATGTTATTCTTAGATCTGAATTTTGCAATTGAGAGCCCACGTAGTGGACAGCGAACCGGCCTCTTGGGATCCACTGTAATTGTTATCTTTTGCGATTAAGCAACGTACGTGATCATTTTCTGGAGAGTGTCAACAGTATGCGGCGTGTCCGAAGTGTATTCTGAAGCGAGAAAAACACCATCAGAAAAGGACATCAGCTTATAATATTCAAGCATTGTGTTTCTTCAAAGCACGCCAGCCTGTTGCCACAGTTAATTCTCTTGACACCGGATACTATAATCGCATATAAAAACAATAGACCGATTTGTTAGCCATTAGACCTATTTGTCACATTTTTATGAAACCTTGTAGGGCCTAAAGGCGGATTCACACTTGACAGTAGGCCTAATAGCTAAAACAAGAACCTGAAGCAAAAAAAACATGCGGCTTAAAATAGCCAACTTTTTTTTTTATCTCCGACTACGGTATATGCATATCTTAGCATGCATGGAAACATCTTAGATTTTTAAAGCTTCGCGTTCAGGTCAAATGGACTCGGATAATCTTAACATGGGTACGATAGACTCAAAATGGGCACCAACATGGGCTCAACATGGGTACAATCATAGACTTAACATGGGTACGATAGGCTTAACACGTGTACCATAAGCTAAATATGGGTACCATAGACTCAACATATGGGTACCTACACAGGCCTAACATGGGTACCATAGACTCAGCATGAGTAATACGATCGAGAGGACGTGCGTGCAAAACTGCGAATGATAACTAATTTTGATGGTTATGATCGATCTCCCATATAACCGGAAGTTGTTAAAGCATGTCTTGACTCGAGACAGGTCTGAGATTTGCACTGGTGAATCGGTCCTTATTCTGAGAGTTGATTGAGATCCCATGCAATTAAAAGTATATTTACAGATGTACAATGTCGGCAACCGGAAGTGCAATAAAACGCCAGTCATGTTACGTGCTACTCTCGCTCGAACATTAGGCCTATTTGTATTAGGTTCAAATCAATTGTATACTGTAGACTACTATGTGGGCCTACTGTAGAGCTATCTTATGTTATATATTATCTTTATCTTACTCTAGGGCACTCGCGACAACAAGTAGGCGCCAATGGGATGAAACACATTGAAAATGTTTTATGTTGACCATATTGAATAAAACACGGTATGTGGACCACTTCCGGTTTTCCCAATACACTTAAGATAGTTTTAGACATCTTACAGGTGGCCCTTACAGCTGTACAGGCAAGTTCTGGTTGGCCACATAGGGCTTTGGGGAACTTCCTGTTAACCCCCATAGACTCACATTTCATATAATTCTATATTCAACAATGAGATCTATCAAGTGTTGGCGTGGCGCAGTCGTAACGGCCATCGCCCCCAAGGTGCCACCCAATTCAGAGGTGTGAGCGTTCAAATCCTGGTGTGGAAGAAGAAGGCGTGGCTTCTAATGTATAGAGAAGAATGAGGATTTTTGTTTAAAAAATGCATTTTTGGCGCTGACGCCAGAAACGGCGCGAGTGCCATGGCCATCGTATCAGGAAAGGGGGACGAGCCCACGAGGCTTCCTTAAGCACCACCAACTTCAATAGATGGCCCCCCCGAAAGGGGTTCGATCCTGAAAACGTTGGATTGGGTGGGACGGTGGGGGCGATGGCTGTAACCACTGCGCCACGCCAACACTCGATGGAACTCAGGGTTGAATTCGGCCTTTTCAACGTGATTTTCTAGAAACATTTTCAATCACGTGACAGGCGCCGCACGTATCCCCAAATAAATTCAGGCCTATATAATAATATAGATATTAATAGCGGTGTTATCTTATTCTTATTGTATTTTTATCTTATTGTTGTCCGTGTGTCTGTGTTGAACTTTGCGCCCTTTTGATTTCACCCTCTTCCTTCCCCGCATGCAGCGAGGCTTACATCGCTTCGCTCTGCCAGGCTAAGCCTCAGGCGCGCACTGAGAAGGACTGTGGCTTAGTCTGGCAGAGCGAAGTTGGCAAGAGCTCCCGACAACAAGGCGACGGGCCGCGAAGCGGCCCGGGTGCCTTGTAAGTTTATAATTGTGTCCATTGTGAGAACTGTTGACCCAAACAATAAAGTGCAGCGAAGGCCTATTAATGCAGTTAAGTGTGAAATAATGTACATTCAGCGAGATACATGTTGGGGCACTTTGGGGCAGTGGTAGAGAAGAATTACTGAAACCCATTAGCCGATTAAACGATATCGTAATTCGTAAAGTATACATTCAAGTCTATAATCGCATGTACGGTGGTAATTTGACGGTTTGAAGGAAAGAAAAAAAAAGTAAGAAAAAAACTAAAGAAAATGAAAAAATAAATAATAGTATTAGTTAGCCTAATAGTTTTTGTCTTGGCTTCCTTGGTTTGTCGTTCAAAATATAAATAAATTATGAATCAGTTGTGGATCCATTTACCGATATAGGTTCTCAGAATTTATTTACGGTACGTCTATCTTGCAGTAGATTATACGTGAATGCATTGCTACGTTACCGGCTCACGTAGGCCTACTCATTGACACGTTTTTGATGGCCCAAAATCCCCTCCTCGACATATACACTGTATAAATGCATGTTTACATGCGCCTCGTAACGCTTAAGTAAAGTGCTTTTCTTCAGGCATATATGGTCACGTGTCGCTTGCGCATATTTAGGCCTACTTGTATTTGTATACATGCAAGCCTACATGTACTTCTTGACAATAGTGAGCAATACTCACTAGACAAATTTTAAAGGGGAAGCGACACGGATCTTCAAAACAAAACCCCAACTTTTTTGTCCCATCACGCACCATTTGATAGACATTATCCATGAAAAATTATTTTATTCCTCTAATTTTTGCTGCCCGCAATCTAACACGTTACGCGAAAAAACGCATGACCGCCGCCATCTTCGTTTTAGTAGACCATCGATTCCGGTTTTATTTCATTCCTCGAAGGCGTATGCCGCGTGTCACGTGAGACCAAAGAGAGATAGAATGTGTGTTTGCGTGTCACGTGGTGCGCATCTCGATAAAACACATATATTCGTACCTCAAGTAAATCCCAAAAGTGTAGGCCTACATTTAAATTGCTGAAAAAATGTTAAATTAGTCAAAATATCTTCTTTACTGATACAGTGATCGGAAAAAGCTTAAACTAAACAAACCGTAAAATTATTTGTAGCTAATGCACCTACCCCCTTAACTGCAGTTGCTTTGTAGGCTAGATCGCCGCATACAGTATGTCGTTGAACAACACTGGCAACGTCGCGACTCAGGCAAAGTTGTAAGCTTACTGGGCACCCAGCCTTCTACGTCATGATGACGCACTTACAGTAGTTTACAGTGACGTTGTAAATATCAGAATTTTGGATACGAATTTCAATTAAGCTTTATTTTACAATCTCAATTTTTTATTTTTTGTAACTTGACTCCATCCGCCCCCTTTAAGTGTCAGTCAGAAGAAAGCAAAAAAATATGTCGTCATCACTAGTTAAGGTAAAAAAATAAAACCAAAAAAACTACGTTAGCGTTGGAGTAAGACAAAATTACCAATAGCAAAAAAATTCTTTGTTCATTTTGCAAAATTAGGCAAGGAAGCAAAAAAAATCTTATTCAATTAACAATTTAATTTAATTTGAATAAGAAATGTAATATACAAAAAACCATAACCAGATTAAGCTTACAAATACGCTTGTATACTGTATAGGCCTACCAGACGAGATTAAAATTAAATGGCAACCAATGCTGCTCGTATGTTATTAGATTAGTCACAAGTCTGTTGTATAGAAAAGAGGAAGAAAGGCTTTTCTTTTTGCCGAAATGGAAATAGAAAAATACAATTACAAATACAAAAAATATGTCGTAGGCCTGCTCAAATAAGCCTACTGTCGAGGGGCGTGTTTTTTATTTATTTTTTCCCTGAAAAAGTAACGAAATGGAGCTCTATCACCTGTCTTTGATTTTTTTATTCCTTTTAGGGCATTCTTAACTTTTTTTTTTTTGCTTCCAAGTAGATGTCTCAATGAAAACATTGAAGAAAAAAAACACATATGCCTAGACCTACAAAAATACCGGCAATTGTACTGTATTTATAGAGGGCATACAATTTTTTGTTTTGTTTTGCAAAGGTCTAGGCCTCGGTTAGCAACTCAGCACGCGCTTTTTACAATTTATGGCGGTATATTTTAAAGTCGAAAACTAAATTTACTTTGCACTGGTTTGCTATAGAACTCTCTGGTTAAAACGATTTGAGTTTGGTTGAGAAACCAAATGTTTACTTTAGGCCGATGGGTGGGAGGGTGAGAGGGTCTGCATGGTGAACACTAGTTACGGTTATCTTATATCAGGTTTTGACATTTATTATGGCCAAATGTATTAGATGTTCTGTCTGTGCTTAGATAAAATTTACCCCCACCTTTTCGTCATTTTTTTTGCCATCCCACTCTTGTGTGATTAATACTACATTTGCAGTGATTATTTCTGGTTTCTTTTTTCTATCTCTATCTTCCTCTGTCGCTCCCCAGTAGGTCAGTAGTTAAAATTCCTCTGTCACCTTTGATTTAAATTCCTTAAAATGCAAGGTCTCTTTCTCTTTTAAAGGTTTTTTTGTCTGCTTTTATTTATTTTATTCTATTTTTTTTTTGTCACAAATGAGGATTCGACTGACGACTATCTCGATTCATACTACCCCAATACACTCTTGAGTAGAAAATAGAAAAAACTAGACATTTTACTGTAGGCCTATCTTTGCGGACTGTTTATTTCAAGTTTCATTAAATTCAATTAAACTATAGTATAGGAACATGGAAACTGATAAGCTATATGTCAACCGTGAACAGCAACAAATCCGCTTGCGCCACATAGTCACTCAGGCATATCTAACATTTTGTAACATTGCTGAATGTTGATTTTTAATCAATTTTCATCAAGCTTTGTTCAGGTATAGTCAATGCTATTTAAAGAGGGTGCTGCATGATTGGTTCTTAAGAATTCGTATGCAAACAAATTCTGAAACAACTTTCTGATCAAAGATGGTCGCTCAATGGGATGAAGACACTTTGTTGTTGTGCGCAAGGTGATGGTAGAATGGTTCGTACCAACGGCATGCTGGATTAAGTGGAAGGCCGCGCAATGTGCGGACGGAAGCCATCATAGCACAGGTTGACCACCAGCTGGTGTAAAGTCAGGAAGACTAACCTCAGGCTCACCGCACCCAACGCAAAAGAAATGGCGATTCGATCTGCTTCGCTAACGCTGAACAGCATTTTTCTATGTAGCAGACGAATTCTAATGAAACAACCATGCAGTGCCCTTTGAACGAGCATGTGCTTGTACAGAATTCCATGAAATTGTATCAATAATTAATCAACTATGTTATAAAGTTTCATCGACGCATCAGCCAACCAATCGCTTAAGCGGCGCTCCTGCGTGCGTTTCTACTCACAAATTGACTTAGCCTACTGCCTACAGGATCAGTTGCTATGTTTCTACGTTAAGTTGTCTTCAAATTTCATAAAATTTAATTAAAATTTGAGAAAAATCATCACAGATATAGTGACATGTCTAGGGACTTGTCATTATTCTACTCGCAGCGTAAAGGCCACTGGAATCACTAGTGACTTCTAGAGATGTCTGCACTTGAAAAAGATCCCAAGACACGCTGTGATGACGTCATTTCTCCACTCTCTATGAATGGAAAAAAATGTCGTATTCACAGCCTGACTTGGAATTTTTTCAAGTCGAGACAGTTCTAAAAGTCATTAGTGATCCAGCCTGTGTGTGTGGACAGGTGGCGGGCGCTTTGTCGTATGATTTTTCGTTTCAATTGTCCGTCCCTCCGTACTCTCCGTCTCGCCTGTACCGCGTGTGCTCTTATATGCGCCTAAGACTATAATGACAGTTTAGAGTCTTTATTAGCTTTTTGAACAGTATTATTTGGGTTCTTTGTGCGCCCAGCGATTTCGTTTGCCTTTAGGCAGTCTTTTTTTTTGGAACAAAATTGTTATCTCGTGCGGTTTATAATAAGCTATTTATCCACAATACTGAAAAATGCTCACATTTTCCACCCATATACTTCATCCATAGAATTAGGTCTAGAATTGTTTTTTTTTTTGTTTATTTTAATTTTTAGTTAAATTGTTTTTTTTCTTCTACTTATTCGCATCTTCAAACAACAATTATTTGACAGGTGATTTTCAGTCTACAAATTGTAGCCTACCTTGTAGAACAGAATCTTGATGCGTAATTCTGTTCTCGTTTTTTTTTCATCGTGTAACATTCATTATGGAATACTGATATTTCTCAAAGGGGTGTGGTCACATTACTGAGTCAAACCTATTTAGGCAATTTTGCAATTTTTTTTTAAAGTATGCTTATTTGAAGCTAGGACTAGGCTTGAAATTATATCGCAGCTCGTTCCTTCTCTTGGGTGGTTCCTTCGTATAATCAATTGGCTTCTAAAAATGTTTTAATGACTGGTTTGGACGTTCATAATGAGGTGAAAATAAGGTTTTGAGGCAATTATTGTTTTTTTATTGTTTTTTTTTCCAATTTCTTAACGAGTGCTTTACAGAAGGCTAAACCTGTAACTTAAGTGCAGTTGTTGCAGTCTTTCATTAGTGTTTTAAATAGGTTTTGTTCAAATTGATTTTTTTTTATCTGCTAGAATATTTAGGAGTTCTTGAAATTTAATTTAATTTTTCTCGTGATTCATTCACACAGCAATTAAACAAATGCTCTTAACAGCCTTTTTTTTTCATTTTAATTCAAATAGGCCTACATATCTGTTGATACGGTACTCTTTTACGATCCCAGTTAAACATGGAGCATAACATCCTCGAATCTGATTGGCCAACTGTAAAATGACGTCAGTCGTAGGCACACTCACAGCGTGTCGCTGTCATTATAGTGTATTGTTTTTTCTTTATTAATTCTTGGCACACTCACCCGTTGTTCTGTGTCATCTGGCTGCTTCAATGCATTCAAATAACTCATCCTTTTATATATTTTCTATTATTGAATTGATTGGCCCAATGGTTTATTATTGTGAATCATTTGGTGCTTGGGCAATTTACAATCGTTTTCACTACGAGTGCATTCGCCAGCAGCTCTAATGATAGTTTTAAGTGTAGGCCTATTGAGGTTCACTATCGAACGTAACCAACACTCCAGCTGAATATATACTTCCAAGGTAGCCTGCAGGTTCTCGCTGGCTTGCGCAAAGCTTTATATGATTAATTGATGACGTTGGTTTATGCTTAAATAGAAACATATTCTCATTTAGTGGCTATTATTAAGATATTGCACATTGTGCAAAATGACAACGTGGGTGGAGAACAGCCGAAACCTAGCTGTGCGGCTTGCCGATTATCTTTAATATTTAATTTCTGAACCGATTGTGCAAAGCTGCTTTCCGGTTTGCAAATGGATATCACTTAAGTTAAGTACCGTCAGTGGCGTAGGAGCGTTTTTATTCGGGGGGAGGGG
>JAQIYI010001168.1:0-13091 GCA_034700265.1 Polyzonium germanicum
ACCGCCATGAACAGTCGACCTGGTGGCAATTTAACATTGAGCGCCGCAGCGCACCTAGTGGCGATAATGTGAAGCCTTCAAGATAATATATGGTGTATTCTCTGCGTAAGAATAATTTAACGTAAATTCGCATCGGAAATTTGTGACACCGGCCAATAATTGTGCGAACAATCGAACATCAATCGTCGTGAATTTTGTAATCTTGGCCTCCAAAAGCCTTTTTTCCCTCTCTCTCAATTGCCGGCCTTCTCCCTCCGGTAGGTCTACACGACAAAATTCTAATGCACCTACTGTAGGCCTACACACAATGCGTTTCATCAGTCATTGTCTAGCTCGAATTGCATAACTTTTTTGTTCACTGCCATATTTAATATTTGTATGTATTTGAAGGACAAAATTCACTGCCGAAGGTCAACTAGTTTTTTTTTTCTTCTTCTTTCTTTTTCTACTTGCTCGTCAAAATGAAGGTGAAATAATTTCACCAGACGTTCGAAAGTACGTAGTAAATCTCCAGCTGCACGTCACCATAACCTGGATGGTGCTTTTTACGAGGGCCGCAGTTAAAATTAATAAACACAGTTTAATTGCCGATTTCGTGAGTGCTGATCACGTGAACTGATTGCTGCCAATTAAGAATATATGGTGTGAATATAGCATAGGCCTACGGCCCGTGGGTGCTGATGTGGATCAAATCTGCAGTTTTCTTTTGTTCTTTGCACGCATAGATTCTATTGTAGTAAGTCTAGACCTTATGAAATTATAAACATTGGAACACCTACATTGACAATAGGAAGCCCACGCATTGATTTAAATGACTCAAATACCTGCAACACAAATAATCTCCCTTGAATACATGATTACTACATTTAGTTCGAATAAAGACTTGCGAACGAAGAGTAGGTTCCGACAACAAACGTTAACTGCAGTTCAATATTTTAGTAAGGTGGCTCAGATCTTGATAATTTACCTTGAAAACTAAAAGCCTCGCACCTTCAGGCAACAACATAATTAAGTAAATTTCCTACCTGAGCCAGAATAATGCAGTTAAATGTTTAAGTGGAGTTAAATTTTATAGTCGGAACGTAAAACAGTAAAACTGTTCAAGTTTAAAATTAACCAACAAATTTATTTATAGTAGCCCTACCGATAGCAACCTACTGGTGGTAGGCCTATAATTTCAACAATTTAAATTGCATCATGCTAATAACAGAAGAACGAAGCACCATCTTTTGAGTTTTATTTGCAAGCTTGGACCTAACCAAAGACTTTTGTGACAATTTAGAATTTTCAATTTCGATTTGTCGGTTTGTCACAAACCCGCGATATAAAATTAATTGGACCAAGTGTAGGCCTATTGTTCCAACAGATTCGTGTATGAGGAAAATTTGTATGAAACATGTTTTATAAAACAAAAAGTTTTATACATGAAAAACAAAAACAAAAAGTTTTATAAAAGAAAAATATCTCATAAAACTCAGCACAGTTTGACCAACACAATTGGTTCAACCCATTTTTAATCTAAGTTAATACGGAGTAGGGGGCCTACGGGTATGTAACAAAGCGTCATGCTCAGTTTATGTTTCTCCGTTGCATGCGTCGCGTTGCAAGTTTGGAACGCATGCAAGGCTGTGCAAGTTCATCCAAAATAAGAAAGAAACTTGCAAGAAAAACAACCAAGAACAGTGCCGCCATCTATTAATGACTATGTAGAACATCTGATGTTTAATGGTCATGGCCCCTCTAATTGGCTAGACGCATTGCATGACGTCATACAACACAAATTTCTTGAAAATCGCTTGCAACCAAAAAATGGCTGCCTTTTGACGCACGGTATGACGTCAAAACCTGGTTGTAACGCATGCAACGGAGTTACATAAACTCAGAATTATAGCCTATTATTGCAATCAAACAATTATTCATGAATGTACGGTATGCCTAATTGTGCTTTGTTTGCCATTTGTCTATCACATATGTAATCGTGTGTAGGCCATACATTATGATGCTTATTCATTTTAATCGATGGCACTTCGTCTGGCCTAGGCTTATAAATTATAAGGCTACTGAGTCTACTGTACCGTACATGTAGTGATTTAGTGTCAAAGAAGTGTGCTAAAAAGACAAGATACTCACGCTACTGTAACCAGACGTAGAAGAAGCCTGACCGGAGCCACCGGAAGTTCTTCGTCGTCTGGCGCATGACGAGGTGTACGAGCGTGAAGTGACGTCATCACCCGATCCGTAGCGTGAGTGTCGAGTCGGCGGTGAAAGTTCTCCGGCACTACTGCCGCTGCTGCTGCTCCTGCTATTGTTGTGGCCGCTTCCTCCATCGCCACTTCCGGCCCCAGAGTCCTCGTCGTCGGTGATTTTCGAATTGATCGATGGCGACGAGGCCGCCGCTGACGATGGACATAGGTTGTGGTTCGAGTCGTACTTGTAGCGCAGATAGTTGAGGTTCTCGTCGCGCAAGATCTGACTGTTGCGCGACTTATTGAAAACGCTCGTGGCGAACAACGGCGAGGAGCTGCCCGAAGACGAGGATGAGTGGCCAGAGTCGAGATCTCTCAGGTTCGAGCTGGAGCTGTAGATCGAGCTCAGCTCGGACCTGTCGATGACAAGACTGGGTCTTCGCACGAGACTCGAGCGCCGACTTCCGCCGTGCTCGCCCAGATGCCGGTAGTTGGTGAGGACCGGCGAGGTGTGACAGTCGTGCAGGGCGTCGCAACCTCGCGGCGCGATGGTCGAACTTCTCTTGAGCGAATTCGATCGCAAGTACGAGATCCTGGCCTTGATGTCAAGCGAAGCCGGCAGATTCTCCAGCCGCTTTGACCTTTCCGCCAGGTACGTACTGGTCGCTGTCGTATTCGATGGGTTAGAGGAAGTGCCTCGTGGCGGTCGCGACGCTACAGGGCGCGATGATGACGACGATGACAGTGACGACGGCGGCGACGACGTAACGCTTGTGGTCGTCGACGGCCGGCGGTACGTCGTGCTCGTAGTGTCCTGCACCGAGATGCTGCGATCCAAACTGGTCGACCTCAAGTGTGACGTCACACTCGGTGATCTGTACGAGCTGTAGGTGCTGCTGCTGCTACTGGTAGTGGTACCGTATGACGTTGCGGTATTTTTGTAGGATGACTGGCGCTGATAGGTGCTGTACGAGGTTGGTGGCCGTGACGAAGTCAACGTGCTACTGCTGGTGCTAGTAGTGCTCTGGTAAGGCATTTTGCTGTGTTTTTTTTTTTAAATTTCGAAAATTATTCATACCGTACCGTAATTAAAAAGAAAAAATAGGCCTAATTGTCCAAGCGAGCGAAGGACTACTAGAAGACTCAAGTCGTGCTCGAGACATGTCTTAGATTTGCACTACATGGCGTGATTCCGGCCCATGTTCTAACTTTTAGCCTACTCTGAACGCGCCTTTACTCCTGATGTATTTTTAGAGTTTGTCTACAAATTACGCGCGCGTTAAAAGTACGTGCAATAAAATAAACTTTCACTTCCTGCACGCGACGCATCGCAGGTGATATATACTATTATGGTCTTTATGGATTATGTATTATCGGCAATCGCTCTTTTATGCAAAAATGGGAAGAATAAAATATTTTGTTCTTCCCATTTTTGCATAAAAGAGCGATTGCACATAATACATAAAGACCATAATTTAGTAGGCCTAAATAAGTTTTTAAAAATTTAAAAATTGCATTCTTAGTCTTACGCGTGCTTTTAACACACTCGCGATTTGACATGTCCCGTGCTGCTCTCCCTTGGACATTAGGTGCATTATATGCTACAAGCATATAGTAGCATCGTTTAAAAATGAATGATGAAACAATAGTGAGTTAAGACCAAACCTTTGACAAGAAAATAATCGTGCCCAAGTAGTGATGTTAGGAATTTCGTCAACAACAGAAGGCGGCTTCCGTCATAAAACTAACAACTCTTGTGTGAAGTATGAGCCTGGAGTCGTCGTCTTATCGCTCTTGTCAATGCAATTCACGTCCAGCGAATTCTCAACATTTGTCGAGATTTCTGTGCAAATAATAATAATAATAAAAGAAAAACATTGTATGAGATTTTCTTGAAGGCCTGGAGGTCTAGTCAGGGTTGGGCAAATGTGAAATATAAAAACAACTTACAATCGCTGCGCAAAGAAAAATGCACAACGCGAGTAGGCCTACCAATGCGGCTGTCACGTACGCTACAAATTGTTTAGATGCCCATGGGCTCACATGCAATTTCGCACTTTTACGCCACATAAAAATATATTATAGATTCCAGGCTAGACCTAAATAATAATCTTATAGAATAAGCACAGTAGCCTAGACTAGTCTAACGTGGAAAATAGAATTATAACATCAGCTCACGCGTCTATTTATTGCAAAGAGGATGTAGTCTCCATGGTTTATTGCTCACCAGTTAGGAATGACGATTCTGAACTAATAGTCTAATATTTATGATTAGGTTGAGGATTTTTTAACTATACGTATAGGCATCTATCAATTCTATTCTCTAGTTTATCTATTGTCATACCCTTCACCATGAGCTGAGAATCAAGTCAACCGTTGTCATTTTTTTTGCACTAGACCGACTAGCGTAAATTGGACTGTTTTCTCCATTTTATTGTTTTAGTGACGGAAAAAACGACATTAAAATACTTTATAGCTGTAAAAAATAAATACTGCTCGCGTCACCTTCACAACCAAAGGGTTGCGAACTTGTGATACCGGAAGGCCTTGATTCATTTGATGGATGATATCAAAATCGAATGTCACAAAGAACCAACGCAAAATTTAATCTGGGCTAACCAGCTACCAGCTAATTGTCCGAGCGAGCCAAGGAAAACATCGAACAGAAAACGAACACACATTCATGTCTTTGTTTAGGCGTAGGCCTACATGTAAAAATCAATCATATAGGCCTACTGTACAATTAGTGTACGTGACTTGTGACACGAGAACCAAAATAATATAATCGCTATTGTTTCAATTAGTATGTTAAAGGGGAAGAGTGTTAAAGGGGAAGAGACACCGATTTGCAAGACAAAAACTCACCGTTCGTTCAATTAAGCACCTGATTCGACGATATCCTACGAAAATATTTTTATTTCATCTAGGCCTAGTTCCTTTCATTTTCTACGCTGAATCAAACGCTCTTGAACTTCTCTCACGGGAGGCGCCATTTTGGATATAGGCTAAACGAAGCCCCGGTCTTATTTCATTGAAGGCGCATGACGTGTGTCACGTTAGACGCTAGTATCGCATGGCGCATCTCGATGAAGCGCATATCGTTTACCATTACGAGCGTAATATGCTAAAATAAGCATTTTTATTGCAAAAATAATCTAAAACTACACAGAATATTATCTTTAAAAATAGATTTGAAAAACCTAAAACTAAAAAAAGTCAAACTTCTTGTCGCTTCCCATATAATTGCGCGTTCTTAGTAAAAGGTAAAAGTCCAGTAAAAGTTGGAGGAAAAATATGTGGAGGATTTATATCTTACAATGTAAGCTTTTAGTGTGAGCGCGTAAAATAAACCGAGCCAAACTAAGATACATTTTGGCGCAACTTACAATGTGGCTTGCCAAATCCATATTTTAGCTTTTACTGTGAACGCGCGGCATTACTGCGTTTAATTATTTTGAAGATTTCTTGGCGTCAATTTGTTGCTCGAGCGATATCCATCCAACAATAATAATAGCTTAATAAGCGTAATAATCATACCCCAGCTTAATATCAGAAAATACCGAAATTGAGAGATTAATAGAATATGCCGAATGCCATAAGTGCATTGCGTTTAAAAAAGTATTAAATATTGGCCCTGGCCCTCTTTAATTAAAAGAGCGTCTCATAAATACTTCCAATAAAATGATTGGCTAGGCTAATACATCTACAATTAACTTAAAAAGGAGTGAAGTCTTTGAATTTTGCAATGACACCACTTTTGGCAGCAGTTGGTTACTTCACACCATTAAATATTTACTGAATTGCGTTGTATTTCTTATGCATGTGTCTTATGTCAAAACACAAATTTTTTTTAAACTCTTACTAAAAACCATGGACACGATATTTTGAAAAATGCTAAAACCTACATAGGCCTCACATGTGTGAGTACAAATATAATTCATTCCTCCATTAAAGTCAGATATTATTAGTTGTAACTTTTTCATTCTTTGATGAATAATAATGACATTTTAAACAAAAGTTCTTTAAAAGTTTCTTAATCGTCATTTTAATTAACCTGACTAAGTTTGTCTGATGCCGCGTTCGGTGTAAAAGGTTAGAACATGAATTTCTAGAACTAAGATGCCGTAGATGCGTCAAAACGTAACTGAGCTTGGCTGGTTTTATTTTACACGTTCACAGTAAAAACTAAGGTTGGGGTATCCCTGAGGAGTGAGGGGTATAACAAACAGTTGAGCACGACTCGAAACAAACTAAACTAAATTCTAGTCTCAAGTCACAGATCTTCTCGCCTATAAGGCGAGTAATTAGAGATTCACGTTCAAGTCTACTCCAAATTCCAGCACAGGGACCAAAATAGAATTATTAAGGGATAAGGATACCAGCCTAGGATATAAAAATCTTAAGGCGCGTGCACAGTAAAATCTAAAGCTGGTATCCCTATCTTTGACTAAATTTGTGACTTGTGCAGAGCCTTGTTTAGCTCATTTCAAGTCTAGTCTAATTCAAGTCACGCTTTGTTCCCTATGCTGCATTATCGAGTATATACTTGAACGTGGCTAACCTTTTAGACACCTTATAGGGCTATAGGCCTTAGGGAACAAAATCCGTCACTAGAATTTAGTTTGTTCCTTTCAAGTAGGGGCCTAGTGCTTGAGTGTTCGTTATAACCCCTAGGGATACAAACCTAAAACTAGAACCTTAAGCAACAACAGAAAATCCTTTCTGGCGAGAAACGTTTTAGTTTATCATATTATCCTCCTCCTGAGGCACCATAATGCGGGCTTTTTTTTTAAACTTGAAACCTAGGCCGAAATTCATCTGGAAATTGGAGCCAAAAAGATTATTATAAGGAAACGAGTAAATGACCATCAGTAGGCGGCCATATATCAGGACCCATATTACACTCGTACAGTCCTGGCAGCGAATTTAAATCCCATGTTCACCCGCATTCTGTAGGCCAATTAGCAAAGAAAACTGAAATGAAGTTGCAGCATAAGTAAGAAGCTTACCGAGGGGGAAAACAATGTTCGCACTAGAGTAATCCAACAATATAATCCCATCTGTGATGCACATCGCATGGATTGAACGCACGTCGCACGGACTTCCACATAACGAATGAAGTGAGTTTTTTCTTCAAATCGCCAACGGCGACGACGACGACGTTACGGCTTCTGCATTCGATCGTCGCCGGTCGCCGCCACAAAAATAAACTGCAAATCCGAGGCGAGGACAAGGCGTGAAAGCGAAACAAGAACGACAATGACGTCACAACTCGCGAGCATTCTTCGATATTTCTTGGCTACCATTCAAGAAACGAAGACGCCCGTTTTTTCTTCTGATTTTATTTCCATCGCTAAAAATGAAACATTATATAAATACTTTATATAGGCCTATTTTACAAAAAGAAAAAGAAAAAAATGAAGTGTCCCCCGCAAGACGCAATAGCATTCGAGTGACACATACCCAGGCCTAGATTCTCTAATGGAAACAGTTTGTGAGTGGAAACACTTGGAACAAAGTAAGTCCACGGTGGCGTGCATGCCGCCCTCGCTTCTGCGCTGTTGCTATTGAATTGAAACCGTGCCAGAAGTCTATTCCGTTTGATTATTGCCCATACATAATGGATTGATGTGCATCTGCGAATATTGCACGATCAATACGGTACGTCCTCAGGCCTAGACCTAGTTCCCGAATGGAAAAAACAAAAAACCTACAATGGCGGCACAAGCTATAACAATGATGTCTACATTAATGATTATCATCGAGGTAGTTTTCCAGGAAAACAAACGTAAACAAATTATAAACGCCGAGCTATAACGATTATCTAATAAACCTTTTACCAGCCTAATGAATGATATACACTGTAGCCGGTTCATCATTCCTCACTGCTGTAGCACATAATTGGGATTTAAATGAAATACTTTTCTTCTTCAAAAGTCTACAAATTAGGCCTACAATGAAGGCATTTTGTAAATATAAACACGTCTTCTTGGAATCTAGCTCTGTAATTCTACGGTATTAAATTAAAAATTCTAATAAGCAAACGTAAATGGGTTAAATAAGGTCAGGAAATTACATCAGCTACAAACAAATCTTGAAATTCAAGTATTTGTAAACAAGACAATTCGCTGAAACTCACTCGAGGAGGCCTTCCCAAGAGATCGACTTGAATACGCCTAATTTAATCAGACCATTTTTGTGCTTTGTATGTTTGATTTTCATTCTTGTTGAAACCAATAGGCCTACCATAAAATAATGTCTTTAATTATTACTTTATTAGCATGAAAAACAAATAAATGTTATAAGTGCAAGCATTTTCTGCGAAATTCAGTATTGAGTAAGCAAAATTTAAAGGGGAAGCACAGAATTATTTTGGCCTTTATAAGTTTTCAATTTGTCCCACTTTACTACAGATACATGCAGGCCTAGGCCTATTAAAGAAAATATTTCCAATAACTAACTTTTCTCCGCAATCTAAATGTAGGATTTTAGCATTTAGTTGAAATAAAATTGCATATCAGCAGTCCAACACTTCCGGTAAACGATATGCGCTTCATTTAAATGCGTCACGCGGCATACATCATGCGCCTTCGATGGAAGACCTAATGGAATAAAACCGGATGCGATGGTACGATAAATTGAAAATGGCGGCTTCCATCCGGCTTGCGCGTAAAAATGAAAGGAATAACAGAATTTAAATCTTTTTTATTGATTATATGGATCTATCAAATAGAGCTTGAACGCGCCCCGCTTTCCCTTTAGTTTCGAGCTTTCTACGCTACGGAGGCTTTACGTAGGCTACGCTAATAAACACGGGCAAACAAACATAGAAATTGAAGGCCTACAAAAAGATTATTGCCAAATTAAAACATGGAAATTTGAGTAAGCACATTTATGAAAGTCAAGTCGATGGAACATTCTTTCACGCTGGAAAACCTTCACGATCGATGATACTACACGTATTTGAATAAATTAATTGGTAGCCTACTGGAGACGTTGTCGCAACAACATTTCATCCTCCTTCAGGAACATAATTAATTGCACTGTTAAATTAATACATACATGTACATGTACATGTAGGCCCTACGTTCATGTTGCAACGTAAACAAAAATTGGATGGTCGACTAATTGCCGGGTCAAATTAGCAAAAACAATCAATCAATGACTAACCAACTATTAACTTTTGTTTTGCATCCTCGGAACAAAAACAGCAAAACTACACCAAACAAATGAATCTGCGATGCCCTTCTTCGTACACTAAGGACAATTACTGGATTATTATGTCTGCACGATAGGCCCAGCGATGGGCCAACTCTCTGGTAAACAGCGTAATTACTAACTACTTCAGTAATTAGGTATTATATGAGCTAATCTAGTGGCTTGTATGGGGATAATTATGCAACTGGAAAAGTTTGGAAGTTTCGCTGCCGGTTACCCAGGTTTTCGTGATCAAGATTTCACAATTAATGAACCCGATTAGGCCTACAGAACTTTGCATTTTGCATAAAATTGAATAAAGCTGACCTGTTCCTCGCAATTGACATTCCCAGTATGGAAGCCATGTTGGAAAAAAAAAATGTAGGCTATAGGTTACCGTACAGTCGTCTTATAGGAACACCATTTGGCAAGCAGATGTTCAAAAGATCGAAATTTAAATTATATTTCTGTGAAATTCAGTACTTAATAAATTTTTATTAAAGGGGAAGCGACACCGATTTTCAATGCAAAGACTCACCATTGGTCCGATGAAACACCTTATTCGACGATATTCAACGATAATATTTTTATTTTATGTCGTTCCTTTCATTTTATATGCTGCATTATTTCAAATAAATGCTTAAAATAAGCATTGTAATCGCAAAAAAATCTAAGACTTGTCTCACGGGAGGCGCCATTTTGAATATGAGGTAAACGAAACCCACCGATTCATTACATTAAAGTTTGCGATCGAAGTCGCATGACGTGTAGCTTGAATAACATTTAGGAATAACTCAATAGATTGAAAACAAGTGTGTTTAATAACAAGTCGTTGAAATTTAAAACTGAACGTATTTTCCTAGGCCTAATTAAAACACCCATGTAATCCTGCGTATGGAAAGAATTGAAACTACGTCAGAAGTTTTGAATCAAACTTCCAAACAAAGTCGTTCATAGAAATTAGGCCTAGGCCTACTAGGAGTAATATCACAATGTTTTAAAAACATTTCATTTTTACACAGTCCTGCTTGAGCGCCTAGCCACAATTCATTGCAAAGAGTTGAACATATGAAAGTTCACCCAGTTCATCTTTTAGCGCATGATCAAGCGTTTCCGGTCGTCTGCATTAAAAATGGAGGAAATCCAATTTGACAAATGATAGTGCAGGAACCGGAAGTAAGTCTTCTGAACATACGTGCACTGCCCATAAACGCGTTAGCGAGCGCTTTACGCGTACGCACGCGCAGTACTTGAGCGTTTGTGGCATTAAAAAATAAGCGCTTTATCATAAAGGGCGCTTAACTCATTGAAGTGCATTTGAATGAAAAGCATGTTGTCCCATAATATGAAAAAAAAAACTTTCAACAAACATTACAATTTCAAAATGGCTAACAATCGCAGTGGCTTTTCTTTTGACGCATGGGAATATAAATACGCTCAGAGCGTTGTTTAATTTCGCTTCCATGTTTTATTTTGTTTTGTTCATGAGAGGATAAACCAGTTGAATAGGATTAGGCCTAAATTCAGTTAATTAACAATCGAAGATGATTAAACAAATAAAAGGAAGTGACGTCAATGCGTAGGCCTATGTAAACCGGTTGAAGGACTTGAAAACTTTGGATTTTTTACGACAATCATAGGCGCACATAATGTTACCTGTGGCGTAATTTTGGCATTGAGCCTAGGCTTCGTTTTGAACTCGCTTTTTTTCCTAGCCCTACCGATCGACACGCAAGAACAAAAATAGGACATCGTTATGGCGGACATAATTTGATGAGGAATCCAGGTAGGCCAGCGAGGGGGCGGAAACCAAATAAACCTTTGTCAGACAATGAAAATGGAAAGAAAAAAAATCATTCAAAATATACGATTAAAAAACAAATTTAACTTGACAACCTAGCTCTTAAGTTATTTGAGTTGTATGCGCAGAACTCAATGCCATTAACCACAAACAGAATAAAAATAGGAACTACACGTACAAAAATTGTACATGTATGTAATATAGGCGTACATAATATGAAATATTTCAAATTATATTGCCGTGAATCACAATTCAACGATGAGCAAACGAAAGAAACAGTGGCGTGACCGCGGAGTGACGTGGGCGAAAAGGCCAACTAGAGCCTTTCGCTATGGCCACAGTATAGATTAGAACATGGCTACGTTTCTGCGCACAGGTAGCGTAGACCAGCGTGACTTTTCGTTTTGACGTCCTTTTATGGACGTCGTAAGGACATGCTGATGCGAAAATAAGACAGGATAAGCTACATGTAGGCCTATACATTGTAAATGACCGGATCGCGAAACAATTACCGTAGGTCAGTTGTAAATTATTCTGGCTAGACGCCAAGCAGGGATATTTTACAACATATGTAATTGTAATGACATCATTGTTTAGCGTTCCGTTGATTTTTACGTGTAGCTTATCCTGTCTACTGGCCGCCGTCATCACGAATATTTACTTTCATGTAGGCCTTCTGAACATAATTACGCCACCACATAGGGCTACATAGCCTATGTACAAATTCTAAAAGGGTTTTAATACATAAATTCTACAAAATCACATAGGCCTACATGCCTACATTGTACAAATTCATTGTTTCGCTAAAACACAACAAATTTACGCGATCTAATGTAAGCACATTTATAAGAAATATGCAGATGATGCGTTTTAAACAAAAAAAACATTTAAAAAATAAATAGGTAATTCATGATGATTGATGAGCTTGCATTTTGCATGTACAATTGTATACAGGATTACAGGCCAAAGAGTTGTAGGCCTATGCGATTTCATTAATGCAAATCATGCCATTTACCCCTACCGTTAGTCCGTTTACCGGTATGTGAAATGGCGCAGGCCTACGGGCCGTATGGATTACGAAATGGAAAGTTTCTTGCAAATTCAAAGGCCTAAATCAAATTTTTTTGCAAACGTTGCAGTCTGGCTCATTTGAGGAACAAATGACGCGCTTTTAACAATCAGACTAGCGTCTAGAAGTTTGACTTTTTTTTAGTTTTAGCTTTTTCAAATCACTATTTTTAAAGATATTTCGTGTAGGCCTACGGTAGTCTTAAGATTTTTTATTTGCGATAAAAATGCTTATTTTAAGCATTTATTTGAATAATACAGCGTAGAAAATGAAAGGAACGACATAAAATAAAAATATCATCGTGGAATATCGCCGAATAAGGTGTTTAATCGGACGAACTTTGAAAATCGGTGCCCCTTAAGCTTACCCTTTAAGTAGGCCTACCGTAGGCTACATGTTGTGAATAGAGATACGCAGCCTAATCGGTCATAGCGCGCTCTCCGTATTCTGACATTGGAGGTTAGGGGTTCGATTCCTTCCTGTATCCCTTAGGTGTTTATCTTGTCCCTTGGTTCTCTTAGGATTGTCTTAGGATCTGTAATTGGTTCCATGTGACCTGTTGACCCCAAAATTTATCATAATCCTTATTATCATAAATGGTAAATCTGGTAATGCAGTTTAAATAGAATCAAGCGTTAAACTGGGGTCATATAGGCGATGCAAAGCTGTTGCTTTGCAGCGCGATTTATAGACTGTGTGAATCTGTGGAGTGAATGTGGCTTTTCCTGGCGTGCACAGCAAAACAAAATGTCGGGTTCCCGCTTTCCGTTTCCCGCTTTGTGCATCCCTTCAATTGGCTGGATGTGGTCACGTGATTCAGAAACGTCGAGCTTCGCAT
>JAQIYI010001169.1:0-13086 GCA_034700265.1 Polyzonium germanicum
CCTTCTTCACACATTCGATAATGAAAACAATCTGGCGTTGCACACGCTTGTGACTCTCAACATTGCGGTCTACTTTATAGATACCACCAACCCTATTACATATAGAGCTCGTATGTTATATGTTGTTATATCGTCCATAGTGTGGTTTTGCAAATTGCATTGCCTTTAAATCTGGCCGAACAATTTCTAAACCTGCGACACTATCACGTGATGTATTGAGACTAGGATGGAGACTTTCAAGCTAGGCTTAACCAAAGTTTGCATTATATTTTGGTTAATAGTTTCAGCATGTGAAGAATACGTAGGTCTTTTGAAGAGGTAGGTTAGGTTCAGTTTGATATGTGACGGTAATAGAGGATGGAAGGTTGGATGGAGAACGTTAATTGGCTCAATTTTATTCCATCACACAGACAGAGAGAAAGACGTCATAGTTTGCTCGTTATTTATGGTCGTTAGGTCCTTAGACTTTAAAAGATACATTTTTCTTTCTTTTTTTCACTGATCATCAAACGTCCAAAGGCACGTTTTCGACCGATTAGGTTACAAATGGTTCCCTGTTTATAGCTCAGACCTACATTGAGCTTGAAACATCGTAACAAACCGACAGGCAGAAGATATATGCTTTAAGCCTAATAAGTAAGTAATAACTAGCTTTCGATTAGTTAAGCCATCCTTATAAGCCGTTTACTCCAGGGAGCTCCTATGGCTCAGTTGGTTATAGCTCGCTTTTACTTCTGATCACTGGGGGTTAGGGGTTCGATTCTTTCCTGTATCCCTTGGGTGTTCGTCTTGTCCCTTGCCTCTGCTAGGGCCTATGGAACCTGTTGACCCCGAAATCCTATCATTATCATTGCTCCAATTTTGCCAGGGCCAAAGCAGACGACGAATTATTTAAAGGCGCCTGAACTTAACGTTAAAACATTAAAGGGATAGTCAGAATCTGTTTGAAAAATCTGAATAAATTAAACTCACTTTTTCTTGGATTCTTCATGGATTTCTGAAACCTCTTTTGCGAAAATTATCAAAATCGGTTGATTCGTGCTCCACGAACACTCATCCAAACATGCGAAAAATTACATTTGAACAAGCAGATGACGGGATAAATTTGGCGCGAATTCATGACAACACATTAGAACTTCCGGCTACGTATTTCCGTTTCACGTGTATTTCTGCTCCGATCGTTTACTCGCGTCGTCCGCTCGAGCGCGATGATCACCACGAGTGCGATATAGAAAACGCAGTTTACAAAGGACGCCACTCGATGGCGCTCCAGGCATTTTCCCGGAAGTTGAAATGTGTGAGCCGACACGTGATGTAATTGGCAAGAAAATGTTAAATTTAGTCAAATTGTGTAAAAAAAACAAATGGGGTTTTCTTTGAACTTGATTTTATTTTTATAGATATAATAATAAATCAGATCAATTAAACCAATAAAAATAAAACGTCAAACAAATCTTGAATAGCCCTTTAAAAGTAACTTTTTAGCAAGTTAGTAGGACTTTGCGCAATTTATGGTGTCAAAGAGGCTAGCAGCTTGGCATGGACTAATGGTGCGCCGATACCATCAGTGGGATCATGCCCGGAAGACTTTTGGCATGCGCGTTCGGCCTCATTAAACATGGAAATAGTTTAAGTAGGCTTAAGCAATGGGTCGAAAAATGGCCATTACTTGAATCGTTGATTTATGGTCTGACAAACTAGGCGACATCTGTTGTGCTTTTCGAACTTAACTGTTAACTTTTACACGTTTTCATCAATTTGCAAATACGGTAACCACATTGACATGTATTTTAGGAGGAAGTGCCAAGGTTGGTCAACACAGCGGCCTTGCCTGGCTGTTATAGCAATTGTGCTCTCCACCCCCTGATCCGCCGTGCTACTGCTCGGACGCTCAGCTCAATTTGATGCTACTAGCCTAGTCGTGCTTCTACATGTCTATTTATCATGCAAAATAATAGCTTCAATAATATGTTTAACGTATTATCTGGTAAATCCCCGCCGTTGAAATTATCTCGCGGTTTAGAAGAAAAGCGCCACGTTTTATTGTCGCTCAACAGTTAAGCAAATCTAGCAAATGTCATTTGTGCAAATGTTTCGCGCAGCGTAAAGCTTTTGTCGTCAGATTTTCAAATTATCAATTGAGGTGAATCAGTCGGCAGTGGTTTTCAACCTCTGGAAATTGCAAAAAATAAGGCCAAACGTAATAAGGCGTAAACACCGCATGACCGCATAATGCGATGATTCTTCCCCATATTTAAAGTGGATTTGAGCATTTTGAGGTGCAGTCGACGTGCGATGGTAGGTAGGCCTACATTCATACATTGGCTGCATGTATACTACATATATGCCCTTTGTGATGCACGTAGACCCAGGCGGCAACCAAGCTCATAGCTAGCCATATCGATCCGATGCTGCGCAGAAACGCGTTTTTCTTCGCCTTTCTTGAGCGACGAAAACACATTCGGCTCTGTAGTCTTGACGGCGTTTTGCACATCGTCGTAGTCATAAAGATGCACTAAGAAATTCAGCGAATCTCGTCGCAGATTACACAATACCACTTTCCGATTGGTTGGCTGCGGTCTTGAGAGAGATATGCTTCGCCGTCTTGGCTTTCTGCCAAAGATCTTCCCACTATAGTAAGAGGCATCACGTGTGCTCAGCGATGCCTAATTGATTGGATTACAGAATGGGTCCTCGAGCCAGTGATGCTCTTAGGGCCTCTAATACACCAATTTTTGGATGAAAATGTCGCGCACATTCGACATAATGGCGCTTTCACACTTCACAGTAAAAGATAAACATTAATTTGATACGCCAAGAAATAGCTTACTTTGCCTGGGTTTCATTGTTTAATGTAATATTTACTATTTATGTAATTATTGTAAATATTTGATTAATCTAATTTATTGTAATACCTGGCACCTGCACAATGTATAAAACCTGGCTCCAAATTACGCGACGCTTTACGAAAACCATGAATCAGCCGACCCAATGGCATGGAGAATTGGAGATCCTACTTTGTACACTCCATATTTTCATTTTTTTTGACAATTTCTTCAATGGTTTACAGCCGTTTACACTTCGTGAGGCCACATGTAGTGTCTCTTGAAACTTCTGACGTCATGTCGATGATGTCGGACGTATCTTGGGTGAAACCCAGTGAAAGTGATTTCATGGTTACAGATTTGCACCATTTGCGAAACGCAAATCCAGATTAATCAGTACCATCATTTTCATTGTAGAAGCTAATTAGGCTGTTAGGATTCAAGTTAGGCTCACTTAAAAGTATGAAAAACAATTCGTCGTCTGCTTTTGCCCTTTTTTACCCTTTTGCCCACTCTTTTGCCTGGAAAAAAACGGAACACTGGTTGAAACATCGAGGTTACCAAGTTGGGATAGGGTGCCTGAGGTTACCAGCGTGATTTATGTTGTCCTGCGAGGCTTTGACTGGGGGGGGGGGGGAAGAACTAGGCTGGTTTCTATTCGGATCTTATTTGCTCAACTCTGTCCATTCCATAGACCATCTAGAGGGTCGCTCTGACTGTCTCTCTCTCTCTCTCTGCATAACTACTTTGACGATCCCACCTCCGTGGCAGTGATTAGTAGCCCAGTATAATTCATTATAATATTTCTGCCGCGACTTGACAAGGGTTCTCAGCCTAAGCTACTTATGAACATGAAGGCCTATGAGGATTTTTTTTTGTGGTCAAAACGTTGAAAAAATTGACCCTCCTATGACCCCCAATGTAATTGGACGCGTGGATGTTGCAGATGTTTCTTCCGAGGTTTCTCTTCGTCTTCTGTGACAATATTTATTTGAACTCGACACTCGCGTCGAGAGACGAGACTTATCTATCTGTAACACCAGTCATTAGAGCCGAGAGCCCAAAAGACTAAAAGGAGCGAGGCGTAAAGAAAATGCCGCCCAGTTAAGTTGTAAACCAAATTAAGCTATGGGCGCTGCTTTTTCTTTACGCCCATTTGAGAAGCGCTGACGAGAAACTTTTAAGCAGCATGTATGTGAGAACTCATAGTTGGTGGGCCAAACTATTTCTAATGTCACAATTGTAAGTCAGATGTAGCCTATGTCAATAAATGTTAAGCGTTGTTTACGATCGCGCTCTTATGTCTTGTGTTTGAATGCTACTCCGCCCACTCTACCCAGAATTCATTGCAAAGCGTGGTACGCGAGAAAGTTCACCCATTTCAACGCGTGCGCAAGCGTTTACAACAACATCCGGTCGTCTGCATTCAAAATGGCGGAAATCCAATTTTGGTAGGTGATATGTATATAGTGAAGTAACCGGAAGTAGTCTTCTGAACATACACATTGACAAAAACGCAGTGGTGAGCGTTTTCAGCGCTCGCGTTTTCAACGCCGTTTGCGAGACGGGCGGAGCAGCGCGTGATTGTAAACAATGCTTTACGTGGAAATCACCGAAACTTGAACGCGACTTAAGACCTGTCTTAACTTCATATTGGATTAGATTGTAAAGAAAGTCTCAAGTCCCATTCAAGTATTCCACATAAGCCTGAGGGATACCAAACGTTAATCTATGACGATATAAACCAAACTGAAATTACCATACTAAACTTTTAACGACTAATTTTGCCTCCTGTGGGTCCGAACTCGAAAACGATTTTTGGTCTGTTCAAAAATAGCTCGAAAACAGGAACAAACAAACAAACAAACAAAAATAAAATTTGGTTTTGTTACTGGCTTATGCACGGTCAAACGAGCCAATAAAAATCTTTGTAAAGAAAGTAAGACGCGGTGGTTGACAAAAATTCAAATTGCAAGGATTGGAGGAGGAGGAGGAGGAGGAGGGTGGGGGATGATGATGATGATGGGGAATCCTATAGTAATGCTACTTTACTTGAACGCGTTTTAAGGAAGCAACAAGTTCCTGTCAGTGTTGGAAACGCTTGAAGAGCAGGTCAATGGAAGACGGTGGACCGCAGTAATCCATATCCCATTCCTCCTCAACCAGATACACAGAGCGCTTACTAGTGGGCAACTTATCATCAGGATTCAGGAATGAGGGTTGAGGAATGAGATGTTTCGAAGCAGTAGTTGTTATTATTGCCATTGAGTGAGTCGTCAAAGCTTCAAGCTTCGCTCTTTTTCGACTCGACGCTTTTCACGCAGCTACTGCCTTTGCTTCTGCTAACGTCCCATCAAAGAAATCTTCTTTGGTTGTGTTGATGATTCAATCAGAAAGCGTCAAGGTGTGTGTACGGACCTACTTTGAGCGGGAGGAGAGGTGTAGAGAACTGGGGAGAGGGGGTCGAGCGAACAAACTTGTGTCATTTTAGACTTTTTACATATGGGACAATATGAAACATGCCCAATGACTTGTGTGTATGGGTGAAGCTAGTCTTTCTCCATGATGGGTAGCCCTATTATGTGAGACACACACACTGAGCCATCGGATTGAAGGAATATATATATATATCGTAGGTAAAGACTATTGTACTGTAAAAGAGGAAGGTCTTCAGGAATGGGATTCCTGCCAGGTGATTTGTAAAGCCAAAGAATGAGAAACGCGAAAGAGACGACGACGACGACGAAGAAGTGAAGAAGAAGAAGAAGAAAAAAATAATAATAAAAAGAAGGGACTTCTTGCTTTTCTGCACCAAGTGTTACTTTGTTGCTGAATGGGTTGTCATGTCTTTTTTGTCAGAGGGTGTAAAGCCGTGGAGACGCAGGTGTCACTGCGCGGATGTTGCTTTTGTTAGCAAGCCAACCAAGCTCCATCTTTTTTTTTTTTTTTTTTTCTTGTCTCTCACATTTGATTTCCATTTCACTGAATATAATGTAAGGTGGGTTTTCAGATGTTTCTTTCTGTCATTTTCGTCTTCTCATCTTAATGGGTCCCTCCCAATTGTACCAACGCAGATTCATCCCTCCTAATTTTCCATCTATATCTATTTTGCCCATCGTCCATACGTGACTCAAGTCTCCTCCTCGTCAGTAAAACGATAGTAAAAATATCTCAGATGCTCACTGTCCAAACATGAGCTTCTGTTCAGAAAGAGCTTTATCGTCTCATCTGCAGCTTTGAAATTAATCGGTTGAAGTCATCCATCATAACTTCATAAGATTCATAACCGTCCATGATCGTATGATAAAGAAAACGGTTTGGGGCCTCTTTTGATCGTACGTCAGATATAGGTTCTTCTTAAGTGACGTGACATTAAATTTCCCTTAGAAATGTATGCCGTGAAGCGTTTTATGAAAGAAGTAGAAGAAGAAGGGTCTTAAGGCGTCTAGTGATGTCACTGATAGGCCTATGGATTTCTCAAAGTTTCAGATTTTATTGGCACTTAAGAGGTTCTTTTATTGCAGAAGATCCTGCGCATGTAGCTCATGTGCTCTTCTTGCACGTCTTTAAAATGTGAGTCATTGTTTCTTATATTTATTTAATCTAAATTTTTATTGAAAGTTGCTTAAATTTTGATTAATCAAAATTAATCCTTACAATTAGGGTAATAGATGGTTAGGCTATTTCTTGACTATAAGATCGATCACTGGAAGATGGTGAAAACGCCGGTGGATCAAGATTTGTGGATTGAGCCCATACCAAGTTATAAAAAAATATAAAAAAGAAAATTCTGGTCTCCTTAATAATTAGTTTACGTTAGGCTATAATCATTTCATATTTTTAAAATCCATTTTACATTAATTTGGTTAGGTTTTTAAGTAGAAACTTGTATGACTGCAGTAGTTGTAGACCATCAAATTCTTCAGATTAGAAAAAAAAAATGGCCCACACCCCCAACAAAAAATCCTTGATTTTTTTTCCTTGTTTATCTTGAGGCTGGGCAAATAGAGCAGCTCCAGGCACTTAAATGTAACCTTTGACTCAGGCGGATTTTCTCGCCATAGGTGCGGGAATCATTTCATAAGTTGTGGAAGCAGCGGTTAAAATCTGGGTGTTTAGCGGGAGCAAAAGAGAAAAAGATTGCAATATATGGGTCGATAGATCTCTTTAGGAGGACTACTTTGTGGGTCTCGTGTAGAGAGAGATTGAGGGGTGTCGAGAGCTTCAAGTAGGCAGAGGCTGTCCAATGGGCGCGCATGTGGTTTTGTACTTGAAAAAGAAGCTCTCAAGAGTGTAGATATGTGCTTCTTTTTCTCACTTGACAGATATGCACTATCTCTCTCTCTCTTCTAGAAGGACCTAATAATCCATTCGCAGGTCCAACACAGCGATATGGCTTCCTGTGGGAACAAAAACCTCTGCGGTTTTTCACTCTTGATATAGCACAGTGTTGGATCATTAGGAGTCTTGAATTATTGTTCTAGATTAGGGAACATCCCCCCTCCATCGTTGCTTCAAGCCAAGGTTTCTCGATGATCAACATGTATTCGCCATTTGGTCTTTGGATGGTGGTGGTGCTGGTGGTTGGTGTGGTGTTGAGACAAATCGACCATAACGATAAAGAGTATCCACTCTCACTTTTGGTCTAATGTTTTTTTTCTCTCTCTCTCTATGAAGTCTCTGATAAAACATTGGATGGAGCTCCCATTTCGTAATGTAACGGCATCTACCACATGATGATCATGAGGATTATGATGATGATGTGCAACCTCAGATGATGACGAGGGTTAGTAGGCTCCACAGTTTGCAGTGGCTCCCACGCCATAAAATACGATACAGTGTCAGCCAAAGAGTCCCACATGTGTCTGTCACATGATCAGGTGATGCTGACCATGTTTATTTTCTTGTGGCGGCCATTTCGTTGCATCGTTGCATTATCATACGATTTTAGATGCATCTTATTGGACCACCCGTCGTGCGCTCAAACGCAGATCGGGGATTTTGGGGTGTCTGGACACCCGTTTACCTTGGATCGCCACCCATTTCTGGGTGTCCATAAGGACACGCACACATGGGCGTCCATGGTATGATTGCACCGATGTAGTCGGTCATGGATCAAAAACATCGATAATTTTAGCGACAATCATCGATAATATTTATAGTTGTTCTGTTGGCATTTTTGGACATTTGAACAGCCAGTGAGTTACTGAGTTAGGCCTATTTATGCCCTTGAATGTAATGATGATAATGATAGGATTTCGAAGTCAACAGGTCCTGTGGACCCAATTACAGACCCCTAGGTCCTAGCAGAACCAAGGGACAAGACAAACACCCAAGTGATACAGGAAGGAATCGAACCCCTAACCCCCAGCGGTCAGAAGTAGAAGCTAGCTCTAACCAACTGAGCCTTATGACTTAGCGGAGGGAATGTTTTATTGGATTTGGTTATTTACAGCAGGGAGTTCAGAGTTGGATATAACCGCTTCAATTCCGCCATTTTGTTTTTGTTTATTTTTGTAAGCCTTTTTATACTCTTTTTAGTGTTGACTAAGACGCCTTTGGAAGCAAAAAAAAGAACATTTAAGTTCCCTTTGCAGACCCAACGCATTGTATTCTGTTGTTTTCACTCTAGAAACAATGTTGGAAAGTGTTTCAAGTGACAAAACGTCTTGAGTTATGTTCTCTCAGTTCAGCTTAATGAAAACAAACGGCTCTTTAGGATTAGCTAGAACCCAATGTCCGTTTGTTTGTCTTGTCTACTTGGAGGGTCTGCAAGAATGCAGCCGTGCAAGTCGTAAACGCTTGAATGAGTGATGAGAGACAAACAAGCTTTAAGATGAGGCACAACAATACAGTGTATGTATCAGATTGAAACGCTAACTGTCCATGTAGTCAAACAACTGTAAACAACCTCGTTTGACGAGAAAACAAGTAAGCAAACAAGGAGTATGCCTAAGTATTGTATAAAAAAAAACTTTTGAGAATATTAACTCCTTTGAATGCATGAAATCCCACTAAGAAAGTCATCATGATCATCATCATGCTGTGCAAAACCATGCTGACATGTTTGTTACGAAAGTGTGATGGTGGATTATTATTATTATTCAATACATGCAGTTAGCAATAGGCCTCTTTTAGCGTTGTCAAGTGTGGTGCTGTTCAGCGTACCATGTGCGTTGAAAAAGGGTCTTGTCTCTACAATGTATACATGTATGTGATTTTTTGGGGTTCATGAACAAGAAGTCCATCTAGAGGGGTTTTTTTTTCTTCAGTTCTCTCTTAATGTTTTCTCACGGTATGTCGAAAACGCACAGCACTTGGTTAAGATGGTGGCGGCCATCTTTTGCTGAGACACATGCCACTACTATATAGCTCTGCAAGTCTGCACCGCACACACAGATTCAAGTTCATTCAAGAACAGGGCAACTGGTGTATTTCAGTGTTTCTTTTTATTTTCTTTTGCGTTTTACTTTTGGGACCCCCCAGTTGCTAACTTTCTACTCTGATTAGTTCCTTTATAGTTTCGTGGAACCTTGCTGTGCGCTCAACAATCTCCACTCTTACATAACCTATAGAGGTTTTTATATATATTCATTGACTTTTCAACTTCAGCGCAAAGTTAGAAAAATAAATATATATTGCTGCAGCGCACCCTGTTTGTAACGCCAGGGACTTTTGATAATACTGGCCATGACCTGATGATCCCTTATCTAACCTTTACATCTGTCTAAATTATCATGTTTAAACTGCAGATCATTCAGCTTCAAATTATGCCAATTTGCATCTAGAATTATCCATAAACTTGTTTTAAACAATTAAAGTCTAAGGTTTGTTTCGTTAGGGGATATACACCGTGGCACCGGATTAATTAAGCCAGATTTATTATATCAATTGTTAAATCCAGCCTAGTTAATCCTGGTCCACGGTGTAGATAAGGGGAAACCTTGAACGCGACTTGAAACTGCCTTTCTTTGTCATCCTATGGAGTTAATAGAATCTCAAGTTGTCTTCAAGTTTTCCGCCATTATCAGTAATAGACCTAACTACATTGTACGAAACTTAACTAGTCCTACATTGCCGGTAGCTTGTGCCTGTAATGCAACAAAATGCACTAACGGTAGGCCTACTAGAGTAACACCGGACATCACGTCACGAGCATCATGCTAAAAACTAAGAATTACGTTTAAGGCCACTTTCCGTATTACACGTGTGACGTGTAACGTACAAGAATCGAATAACTTGTAATACGAGTAGGCCTATTCTTAGCCCCGATAATCTGGATTAGGCCCACTTGTGCATGACTTGGCCTAATTTTAGCATTCTCTTATGGGCCAAGGTTTACATTAAAAACTTAATTGGAATCGAGGTATTTTTTTGTAATAGAAATGGCTAACATGTAGTAATTTATAATTAGGCCATGCGCTTATTCACCTTTCTATTTAAGCCTACTGAGATGTTAAACGCAGAAGGCCTAAGCCGCCTAACCACAGAACATTACTAAGTCATTTCCATTGAAAGGAAATGCAATGAGAGCAGTGCTGACATAGTTGCTTGATCATATTTATAGTGATTGTCATCGTGTACTGAATCATGCAGAGCATTATGAACATATGTACAGTATGTAGGGAGGGGGAGGTGGAGGGGGAGTGGGGGGAACTCCATTTTGGAAGACATCTCGTGCCAGTCCGAGTGGGTTTGCGCAAATCGTTTTGCGCACAGACAAATGTCGCTGGCCAATTATGACAAATTGCAAATTGTTTGTGGGATGCCATGCAGTGACGCATTTTGAGAAGCGTAGGACTATTTGTCACACTACACAAACACACAACATGTAAGGATTGAATTTAATTTCGTTTCACTTCCTAAGTGATTGGGACTTCCTCTTAATCCCACGAGGAGGAGGAAGAGGAGGAGGAGGAGGTCCGAATCGTCTATTACAAACCGAAAACATACGTCTAATTTGAACAGAAAAAATGGCTTTCAACAGCATCAGCACAGACACACGCACACATCACGTGACATCGGCGAGCTATTAGCTAAACGGTATCGTTTCTTCCCATATGGAATTTGTAGAGACCCTTATGTACATATGCATAATACATAGGCCTTCAATTCAGAATCCATTTGCTCGTTCATCACGTGTCCGTGTGCTTGCTTTCTGAGTCATCGATTATGCAGCGCTGATAATGTCGCTTTGCAGCAGACATGATTTACGCCTAGTGGACGAGTCTCGTAATCGATGTTCTCTTTGTGCAACTTGAACGCGACTCGACTCAAGACTATTAACTTCATAGGAAGAAAGGCTCAAGTCGCCAGCTCAAGTTTTCCTTATAACCCTCAAGTACGCATTCGTCTCAACCTAGATATCTCGTTTTAAATTAGCCAATTGTTTATTACGATTATAGGGGATTATTTTGGTTTAATTATTTGATTTTTTTTAGAATTATCTAAATTTATTCAAATGAAATCAGACCATGAATACCCGAGTCATAATTTTGTGAAATTTGCCGCCTTTTTTGACAACCTTCCGGAGCACTTCCGGCAAAACAGTGCTACCACGTAACGCGACCGCTTTTGAATGCTCCAGAGGTCACCCCCTCAACATGTAGCTGCTGGTTCAAATCCTATATGCGACATGACCTTTTTTGTTTTTTTTTTATTTATTAATTAAGTTAGTAAACTATTATTTGTGGCTGCAAAAATGTTGTTATATCGAACACTGGTTAAACGTAACTGCTGAACACCGGAAATTGTTTGGATTTGGGAAAGTTCTTCTTTTCGCACATCGTTTCTCGTTTTGTGTTTAGTGAACACAGTCGGTCCAACACTCAATTTTAACGTGCATGCAGCGTGTTTGAGTTGAACGAGACTAGTGTCCAGGTGAGAAGCCAGCAGCTTATCAAGACAAAAACTAACTAGATGACAAAAAAGGCAAATCACTATATCTTTTTTGCGTGCAGCCACCATTGCTCCATTAGATCCGATTGTTACGAATGCATCATAGAGAGGGTATGGAGTGGGGAGTTAGATGTGGAGTTAGTGAGGAGAGGAAGAGGAGGAGGGGGTTGTACATATTTACCCAGCGTGCTATTAATCATTGTGGATGCACAGCCCGCGTGTTTGATCTGCACCGTACTATCTATAAATGGTACGATTATGAAATATGAAAATAAAAAAATCATGCGCTTTAATGGGTTGCCAAGATAGGGACGATAGGCTTTTTTTATAAACATTTTTTTTCTCCTTGTTTTCGGCTGGTTGGCTACTAGATCCTGCTTTTTGGTGGTCCAGGGTCATATTTGGGGGGGGGGGCCGCAATTTGCTGCTAATGATAACGCTCGCGCGCAAACACAGCATGAAATGCGTGCCACTGATTTTTTTTATTTTGCAATATACAGGTAGACCGACCGTGTGTAGGCAATATCTATCCGTGCTTTGTGATAATAATAATGAGCACCGTTTTCTACTCATCTTTTCATCTGCCACCCATCAAAACACGTGGAAAATCAACTCTTGCGTTTTTTTTCTCCCTGTTCTATAATCTGATCGGAAGTGAATCTAAAATTTATGAGCATAGACTTATTAGGTCAGCGGACTGAACTCATTTAACGTGGTATTTGCGCTAGACCAACAGTGAAACTAATGAAGCTAGATCAAAGGTCATGCGTTTTTTTTGTGTGTGCTTTTTTTTCTGCTTCTGTACATTTAAAAAAGATTTTTAAACGAATTTAGGCATAAAGTAAGGATACCAGAAAGCGTAATTCGCATAATTGAGCATATTTGATCTGTGGTGACACCCTGGTTTCCATGTAATAGGCCTACAATTGTATGACTCACTGATATCCGAAATACAGACTGTATAGTGTATAGACCTGCAGTCTGTGTGAAAATTAAAAATGCATTTTAGATTTTGTTTTAAAAAAAAGTAGGCTACAATTTATCAAAAAAAAAAAACTGGATACAAAAGCATACATGTAGCCCTAAATTATCAAAAACTGGGAGATAAAAACATAATTTAGTTATTTTGAACGTAATCGAGCATAATCTAATTACATGTATTAGTTATTTTCAAAAGATTTAGTTTAAAAAAATCATTTCTGAAAAAAAGCTATTTTTCCCCAGAAAACAAAAACAGAATTTTGATTTATTTTATACCTTATGACTCAGGAATCATAAATTCATAAGTGATGATTTTATGAATTGTTTCCATAAAACACTGTAGACATCACAACATGTAGCTGAAACTCAAAATTGAATTCAA
>JAQIYI010001170.1:0-13085 GCA_034700265.1 Polyzonium germanicum
GATCTCCCCTCTGCCAACCATTCTGCATTTATCTTATTTTACTTAATGCCTAATCTGCGTTTATTTTATTCATTTATTTCGCTTATTTCTATAATTTTTTTTAAACCGAGCGAGCGAAGCTAGTAATTGAGGACTACGCTCATACCCACTTACTAGCAGCTGACTAATTCCATGTGACTATATAATATATCACTACGGTATATGTACAGCAGGCCTACTCACCACCATTGGAATTTCCCAGAATCCCGGATAGGTGAGCTTGGGACAAGGCGGAATGGCGCATCGATGCGGCAGCGCGTAGTCCAGGGTGTAGGGCCAGTAGGGCGGATGAACGTCCGTGACGGTCATGGACGAGTCGTACGTGAAGTTGGTCTCGTAGAGCATGGAGAACTGCTTGTCGCCGCCCATGGCCAGGAAGGGCGACCGCATTCCCTTCACGTCCTCCGGTCGCACGTTGGCGTACACGTTCATGATCTCCTTCTGTCCGTAGATCTCGTTGTACCATTTCTTCTTCGAGTAGTCACGGCCGTCACCGTGGCTTGGTATTTGCGCGGGAAAAAAATGATCGATTATGTCGACGTACCCTTTTCGTTTGGACTTTCATTAGTATTGCATAGTATACTAGCCTAGTTTCTAACAATCTGAATCAGTGGCGTAGCCGTATGCAGGACTTTGAATAGGAGGGCCGGTTCATATTAATTATTCAAGGGTTTATTTTTAAATCTTGATGTGTTTTACGTCGATTTTCTTATTTTGGAAATTTTCTAATTTTAATTCTTTGCGAATTTTCATAATCTTCAATTTAGGCCTAGATAATTGTCTCATATTTTGATAATTCGTTGTCAAGTATACAGACTGATCCGAATTAAGCGAGGCCTAAGTTGACGAAACCACGAACGACAAGTACTTGAGTAAAGGCCTAGACTAGACTTAATCATTGCGTGTGTTCTTTCCACTTTAAACGCTGCTTTTATGACGCAATGACGTCATAATTAATTTGTGCTCTTTTGTTGATTCAACAAGACGTTGCGGGCTGCGCGCAACGCAAACAACAATGGACGAGTCGAACAGTACTTTATCAGTCATCGGTAATTAATTGCTTTGTGAACAACTATGCAACCGTCGTGTGTACATCAGAATAAGTGAATCAGGACGCTGGAAAGTGCAGTCCAATATAAAGTTACATAAACAAAGGGTTTTGGATACTATGTCTGCCACCCCCAGACATGCTCTGCACAATTGCATGTTTGACCATCCTCGCCGTTGAATTGGAATTGAATTAAAAGTTGCTTCTCACAATGAAGATGTAAATCAAAAGGCAATTTCGTTTCATTTCCGGGTGTCCGCCACTCTTGTGTCTGTCCGCGCAATATGCAAGTGGCCGGCATGAACGCCGAATTTAGGTCGACTGGCTGCACGCCAGTCTGATGCGACCGTTATGTTTCCATTATCTCACGTGATATTCAATTAGATGCAAGGCCTACGAGGGAAAAGTCACCCTGTAAATTTACAGATGCCGGTCTGACCGAAGTGTTTTTCGAGTTTAATTGTCCGCGCGAGCGAAGGACTAGACTCAAGTATATGGCAGGACGTGCCCCTCTCTTCCAAGGTCTCGATTATCTAGAATTATTTCAAGTTCCGGTAGCGTCTTTGGGAGATTGGCAGCGTAATGGTGTCCATCATCTCTCGGCCGGACATTATTAGTGGGGCATATAGGCCTACTGCAGCCTACCTGATGGAGTGCGAGGCCATCTCGTGTCCCTGCGCGTACAGATTCTGCACCTTGGAGTAGTCGGTCCACTCGTGCGACACGTAGAAGGTGGACAGGATGGGGCATCCGTTGGGATTGCGACGGTCCTTGAAGAAGAGCCGCGTGTAGAGCGCCCAGTTCAGGTCGTTGACGGCGTCGTCGAACGTCAGCACGATCATCTGCGGCGTGTCCTCCGGACGCAAGTTGCCTTCAGATCGCCGGTTCAAAGCAGCAGCAACAACAAAACGAAAGAAAATTAGTTTTTTTTACATTTGATGCATATGTAGGGCTTGTGTCTACTATGTTACAATCGAAAATGCAAATTCAGAAGAAATGCATTTTTAATTCGCCGATGAAAGGCGGCAGCCATTTCACTTTGTTAGTTGCGCGTCAGCGAAACTCACCCTACACATAAATCTTTAGATTTTTTTATTTTTACCTTCATTATACAGGTAGGCTACTGAGCTTGCTTTTCTACTCGTAGGCCTACAATGTACGTGGTATTTGTAATTGTATATAGGCCTGCAGAGCTCGTAGTTAACCAACCCACATTCTCATGCATTATTATTTCTGCATATTTTATAAACTAGTTACAGTTTAAACTAGGCCTGCACTATTTAGTTTTTTCATTCATTGTATTCATGTATTGTGCATCCGTCCTAGTATTATTTAAGAAATTGCACAATGCCTATTTAATTAGGAATAAATTATATTGTGTTTATTCCAGTTGATATGTGTAGGTACACATATACTTGTATACTGGAATAAATACTGTTAGACGTACAGGGTGGGCCTACTTTTCAGCGAGTAACATAACAAGCTTGACAGGAAACGAGGGGCAAATGCAAACAAAATAAATAAATAAATAAACACAATATAATTTATTCCAAATTAAATAGGCGTTGTGCAATTTCTTAAATAATACTAGGACGGATGCATGTGTAGTTGTGTACAATACATGAATACAATGAATGAAAAAAATAAATAGTGCCTATACTAGTTGTCCGACGTGTTTAACGCACGACAGTCCCGCGCCATATTCGAGTTTCTGCTACGGTAGCAGTGCTTCGTTCGCTCGGACAACTAGTTAATAAAAAGCCACTAATTGGTCACCTGGTCGCAGTTGATTTCCTCCGCAGAAGCATTTTGGCAGGTGACAAGCGGCCGGGTTGCAAGCCGTGGCCGGCTGTCCGGGAAGGATGACCGTTGACACTCTCGTGTCCTGGCTGCCGCGAGCAACAGATTAACGGATGGACAATGATCAAGAAAAGCGTGTCGCCGTCAATCATCATCAGGTCTCAATTTTGTTGTCACTTACAAGGCCGGTTCTGGAGCAGCAGCTCTGTGTGCAGGCCTGGAAGCCGGTGCACGATGGTCAAAATCCTCGATGATGTTCTCGGTGACGAACTGAGTGGGCGGGGTCATCCGGTGCACGAAAGAAGACGGCCGACCTCCGTGCAGCTGGCCGAAGCGCGACGTTCGAGTGGCACCGGAAGTAGTGGATCGAGTCATGGCGTCCGTGATCAGATTAAATCGCTTTCTGGGCTGCGTGACGACCGTTTGAGCGTCGTCGTCGTTGGACGTCTGAACGACGTTCGAAGACGACCCTTGAGACGCGGCGGACAATGATCTTTGCGGCGCCGATCTGTCCAACTCGAAGTCACTTCCTGCACGATTGGACGTCGTCTGCTGCTGCTGCGACGACGTGGGCGACGGGTCTCGTTTCAAGACGGCGCTCGGATGGAATTGCTTAATCCGCCTGCGTCCGACCAACTTGCGGCGCAAGACCTTCACGGGTCGTTGACGGTCGTGGCCCAGTAGTGTTGCTGCCGAGTCGTCGCTTTCGGTGTCGAACACCGTGGGCTCCGTGGCTCTGACAAAGGACGCTGACAGTTGTCCCGTCGGCGTGTCCTCTTCTTCCAACACCTCTCGCTGGTCGTCCTGCGGCTGTGGTTCCTCCTCAGCCGCGACGTCGTCGACTATGGACGACTGGAACTGTCTCGTCGGAGTGCCACTGGACGATGGACCTCGTGGACGATGCCGACTGAAAACGTCCGACGCCAATTGCGGCTCTTGCTGCGGACGGTGTCGAGGACTTTGTTGCTGGATGTTGTCGGCGCCGCCATCTTCTTCGTCCAATGGATGCCTGTGTGAAATGTGCAAACAAGCAAACGATTTGAATCACAAATGCACGTCCCAAGACCTGTCCTAGCCAAGACTATCTTGCGTCAAGACAGTATTTTTTCATTTCCCTTTCGAAAAGTCAAGTCGAGTCGTTTGCAGTTTTCAAGCCAACGTCTTCTTGTTCTACGTACCGAGAGAACGGTGAGTCATCGATTATCTTTCCATTAAATCGACGCGGCACTTGGTCATCCGAGGCGCTGGCAGAGCGCGATGGACCTCGGCCGGCAAAAGACGTCTGTGGATGGAAATTGCCGGGCGAAGATGGAGATGGCGTCGATGGCGACGACGGAGCACCAAAGTCCGGTCTGGACACGACGAATCGATTGACACGATCGTCGCCAGCCGCCTCATTGGCAGGTCGACGATTTTGATGACCCGCGTCAGGTTCGTCTTCCTGAAGCTCCTCCTCTTGAGAACGGGGCGGCGGTGGCGCATTGACCTCATCTGCTGACGGTTCGAGGCTATCCGACGGTGGCTCGAAGAACTGCGACGACGATGACGGACGTTTTTGATGGCGGAAGTCTCGCGGATCTTCGCCCACGATTTCGACGTCCACTTCCTGAGCCGGAGGATCTTGAGATTGGCTTCCATCGTCGAACAGATTGTCGTTGTTGGACTGTTGTAGCGGCGAAGGTGGTCGTCGTTCGTCGTCGTTGTCGGCCGAGAAGTCGAATTGCTCGATCGGTCTGGCCGATGAGGACTCCAGTGGCGGCTGCCGATCTCGAGGCGGCAAGAAGGAAGACCGTCCTGGATGCACTTCCCGTATTTCATGACCTTCCATTGGGTGTCGTTCGAACGGCGACCTTTCTTCTTCCTCCTGCTGTTCCTGATCCTGTTGCCGTTGCTGTTGTTGTTGACGTCTGGACGGATGTTCGGATGGAAAATTCAAAATGGCGTTCGGTCTGGGCACTTCCGGAAACGGATCGCCACGGACCAACGTCGACGTTCGACTTCTAGTAGATGATGGCAGGCTGCTCGGTCCGCCGAATCTGACGGTCGGCGCACCGCCGCCTCCACTGGTCAGTGACGGCCTGAATGGAATCACGTGCTGGATGGGACGGATGTCTTCGGCCAGTCGGAACGTCGGGCGATGATGGCGCGGCCGTCCATCGTCCTGCTCTCTCTGATGCTGCTGCTGCTCCTCCTGATCTTCCTCGTCAATCGCAGATTGCTGGTCAGGTCGCACGAATTGAGCGAACGATTGTCGCGGTCGCTGTTTCTCCACCCTTTCAGACTCGTCGCCTTGAAACTGCGCAAAAAAGGCCTAAATTAATATAATTTGTAATTTATTGAAAATCCACTTCCGAGTAGCGTACTTCTGACTAAGAAAAATCGCTAATCGTGCCAAATCGCACGTAAAATCGCTGCGCCGTCCAATTTCTAGCCTGCAAGATCTTTCGCTCGCTCGCTCGAACAAAAGTGAATCAAGCAGGTCTACATGCCTAATTAGGCTTGCATTTTTAGGCCCATTTCTTCAAGATGAGGGAGCTACTTAGGCCTATGGGTAGGAGAGGAGGCAAGGTGGCACCGATATTTTCCTCTTAACACCATTGTTCGACTTGACATATGTTATCTCTCGACGTGATTTTTTATTTTTTTTTTTGGGAAAGGACGTTTTGAAATATTTTGTAGAAATTTGAAGGCAGCGAAAGAAAGAAAAATTAAAACTTTTCCTTAGCATTTTTTATATATTTTTTCCTTTCCTTGACTTTTCCTTCAAAATAGTCTAAAACTTGATGAAATGAATAAGGGGCGAAACCGTGTCACAGGTAGAGCAAAATAAACTCCGTATCATAATAAGAATTCACGAAAGTGAAGTGTATGTTGTTTCTGTGTGTTATTCGTTCAATATTTTCTTGAGAAAATTCGGGTCATCAGTATCACCATCATGATCATTGAATTTTTGTCTCCTTTTATATTGGACGCTATAGATTTCATACGCTTCATTATACGTGGGCGTGCCAAAGGCGCCAAACAGCAATATGAAACAACGCTGAAATTGGCGACCAAAAAATAAGTAGGGCTTAACCCTCAACTGCAAATCAAAATAAAAGATATACTTGTACATGTATATCAAAGGCAACTAAACTATGTGACCTGCATACATGCAAAAAAAATTTAAAAACAAAAAGTTCAAATGTAAAAAGCTTATCTAACGCTTACTTTCTACTCTGAGGAAGGCACTGGCTTCCGCCTGTCCGCTAGGGTTAGTAGCACGACAAGTGTAACGTCCCGAGTCCTCCACGTAGGTGTTTGCAATCAACAAACTGCAGGCCGTGCCATCTTGGCTCATCTAGAATGTAAAGTTGATTTGCAGTAAAGAATTTCAATCGATAAGATTTATAAAGATTCATAAATATTAAAACCAGAAAGCGTTGTACCTGAAAATCGTTGGACTGCGGTATGAGCACTCCTTCGCGTGACCATTGGACCGATGGCGTCGGAGTGCCGGACACTTGACTGACGAATTTAGCTGGCTGGCCCTCGCGAACAGTCACGTTCTCCATGCTAGCGACAGTGGGGGGCACAGTGACAGATTCGGGTACTGCATGTAAAAAAGTTGACCAAATATTGAGAACATGTAGAAATAAATTTTAAAAAAATCGAACTAACAATCTTTAAGCTGGTATCAGAAGCCCCTTTCTCCAGACTAACTCAAGGCTGGAACAATGTCTCAAGTGTACTTAAGTAATTTAAAGTGAATTAAAAGTATTGGAATGGAATCAATAAATGTACGTCTCAAGACCTGTCTTAAGACAGTCTCAATGCAGGCTTTTGTTAACTGATTGGAGATATCTCAGGTCGAGAACAAAAATGGCGCGTTCTCAAGTCAAGACAACTTCTTAAAGTGTTTAGTGATTCCGCCATCTAAACTCACGTGATTCTCGGATTTGTAGATGAGTTTGAGTTGAGTTGAGTTGTATAGGAGGCTATGGTTAGATCAATGTGAGAAGGAAATGAAATTTTCAGGTACTTGACATCGTCAGTCTTGAGAAAGTGCCAGTAATACCAGACTTATTTTGAACGCGAACTCCCAACTCACCTAGAACAGTAAGATGTGCGGACAGCGTTATGGCGCCGGCTGAGTTGCTCAGCACGCACTTATAAGTTCCTTCGTCTTCTGGAAAAGCCTCTGAAACCGTGAGAGAATATGTTTCGCCTTCATGTGACATGCGGAAGTAGCGCGACTGTTTCACAATGCCGTTGCCGCGAAGCCACTTGACAGAGGCAGCTAAACGAATCCATCGAGATGGGAAAGGAATCAGGACGATGCACTAAAGACGGCAATTGTAATTGAATACGTTAAGGCACTCACTTGGATGAGCAGACACTTTGCAAGTGAAGACGGCGACTTGACCTTCGGTAACCGTCTGATCCTTCAAGGGTTCGACGATACTCGGTCCCTGAACGTCTTTGGCCTCGTGAGCAGCCGGTTTCGGCTTTTCTTGCGTCCTTGCAGGTGGCACTGTTCAGTGTTCAAGCATTTGAAAAGCTCAATGATACCGGTATCCGTTAATTCACGTAAGACATACCAGTATCAACTTGTCGCGTACACACGAACCACACTTGAGGCCGGCAAACTAACTCATAACTCATAAGGCTGGCTCGACCTCAAGTGTCGAGTGAGAACAAACTCCAAAAACGCTCACCTTCGATGTTGATCTGAGCCTCGCATCTGGCTTCACCGCCTTGATTGATGGCGACGCACTGATATTTTCCAGAATCCTCTGGGAACGCTTCGATGATGAGGAGCGTGTAAACGTCGTCTTCTTCAAGGATCTTGTAGCGAATATCAGGCAGCACTTTCTGATTGTTCTGTAGCGCGAGCAGTGATAAAAATATCCAAATTTAGACATTTTTTGCCAGCTTTAAATAGCACTAATATTACATTCAAAAAAATAGGTCTGCTTTGTGTCCGTAATAGAGATTAGCGTAGCCCTTGACGTTTTCCTGGCACTTAAGACTTTATTTATGGCCCTGATATATGGGCCAACTAAGATCCCCGACTAAACTAACTGCGCGTTCACAGTAAAAGCTAAAACATGCATTCGTTGAGCTAAAAATGTGCCCAATCGTATCTTTGTAGCTTGGCTGGTTTTATTTTACGCATTCACTCTAAAAGCATGAGAAATATATTTTCTATTTATTTTATTCAAAAATAGTTAGCGCTGATGGGTAGAAATTGTAACGTATTTAAATGCGAACTAAGATATGCACAAGCAGAGATAAGCCGTCGGCAATTTTATGCCACACGTTTTGCTCCATGCAGATTCTACTGGTAGTTTTTGATTTTAATATGATCGCCCGCCTTAAACTGTAGGCCTAGCTTCAGGATGCAACATTTTTTAAGACTTCACCCACAAGTAAAAAATTAATTAAATGTAGACTATTACCTTGAGCCAGTAAACATCCATCGGTTTTGATCCGGTGACTTTAGCGTCCAATCGAGCCAACTGTCCATTCTTGGCCTTCACGTCTTGAATGGTGACATTGAAACTCGGAGGAACCACGCCGCCTTTGCGTTTCTCCTTACGCTCTGTAAACAATACAATAACCAATACACACACACACAATATATAACCACAGTATATAGAACTGCTATAACTTCTCGAGTGCTGCGAGCGTTGTCACCATGGAAACCATGAGGGTGCCCATGGTTACTTTGTCTGAAGCGCGAGCGTCAAGCGTGCCAGTGTCGTTCAACGACAACGTGCGGTGTTGTCGACTTAAGTAACCATGGACACCGTCATGGTTTCCATGGTCACGACGTTCGCAACACTCAAAAAGTTATGGTGACCATCGATCTTGAATCAATCTGGACATCGTCACTCGCATTGAAAGTGCTTAGGCCTATGTCGCTGAGTGCCTGTGTGGTTCACAGGCACTCGGGTGATGCACGGGTAGGAGGTTCGATTCCTGCAGTACCGGTATCCACTGGGTACCGTACTATGTTTGCCTCTTAATTGGTTCTGTTAAGAACAAGGGGTCTGTATAATTAGGCCCGTAGTGGCCTGTTGACCACAAAAACTTAAAAGAAAACGGAACCGCATCTAATTACGAGTTATGCGTCCGGCCAGAAAGATTAAAGAAATGAATTTCATTGAAACTTTACCTTCCACCACCAGATTCGTGGTGGTCTTGGCCGTGCCCCCTCTATTTTCAGCCACCACCGAAAACACGCCACTGTCTTCCATGAACACTTCCTTGATCGTCAAAATCGATTTCTTGTCGGTCGACGTGATCTACATGAATACAGTAAACACCATCAAAATCGATCCATTATCGCAGCGCAGGATTGCGTCACTGGGAGCCTGGGAGGTAAGAAAAAACAGGATAACATTGTAAACTATTATCAAGTAGGCTTATTGCTCACCTGCAAGTCCGGAGAGCTTTGGATCGGAAAGTTTTCTCTGAACCAAGTGACGGTCGGCGGTGGCAATCCGGTATATTCGCACTCGAAGCGCGCAGATTGTTTCTCAAAAGCTCGGCAAGGTTGCAGTTTTTTCGTGAATGCAGGTGGTTTCGTCTCGGGCTAAAATTCGTAAATTAAGTGTAAGAATCTATGAGAACGCGTGTGTTGATCTGCAAATCCCCACGCACAAGCAACTTGTCTATGTGGGGACTCGGGACTCACACCAAATCTCTGAAGTTCAACAATAACAAACAAAAAACTCACCACGGGTCCTTTGACCACCCTCTCCTTGGTCACTCCCTTGTGTTCTTGTTCCACCGTTTCGGTGACCGTCTTCTTGCGAGTTATCTCCAAATCGCCTTTCTTTTCCTTCTGCGTTTGAGTCTGTTTTTGCGTGTGAATTTCCTTGCCGTGAACCGAACTTTCAAGAGGATCGTGCTCCGCATGAAGAATCTGCGTGTCTCTTCAAAAAAAATTGAAACAAAAAAAAAATGAATTCAAATAGTCCTAGCTAAATTTAAACCCAAAACACTTTCATTAACTTAACTGCAGGTTTTGAAGTTAACAGATAGATTCAGCGCAAAATTGTTAAAAGGAGGAGATATAATCATCGGACCCTCTCAGTCCGTACTTACATACGCCATGGATTACAAGCCTTACAATACTTCAGAGAAGTTAACAAACTATATTTGAAAGCCAGGAGGGGGCAGCAAACCAACAATGGACAGTGGACACTTTGGACAGCATATGAAATATATTGTTCTGGACTTTACGAATACTTTGGGTTCAAACAAAAAAAAAGGTTGAACAAAAAAAGGTACCAGGTAAAGAAATTGGAACTTGTGGCATATATACATGTAAATGATCAGAAAATATAAAAAAAATGAGGATCTCATGCCAGACGACAAAAAAGTACACGGGTGACAATTAAAAAGCACACCGTGTGTACCTTGGTCTACGAGGCCTGCGCAATTTTTTTGGCTCATCCCTATAAAAAATATTAAAACCACGTCATTTAAGATGTGCAAAAAAAATAAAAATTACATTTGCATCCTTAAGACAGAATTTAAAAATACGACATATCGCTTATTGTACATTGTATTAGAAATTGTATCAATGCGCTTACACTTGAGTTTCATACGTCTTGGCCATGTCTTGCACGATTGTCACGTGATCTTGCCCAGGCGGTGGACCACTCTGCGATAATTTAAAAAAAAAACCACACCCATACAAATCAATTAATAGGCAACTAGGCTGATATACTGAAGATGTAAATATAAGTTTACAAAAAATTAAGGACAATATGAACAGGCCTACATGTAGAAAATTAAAATTTCATAAAACAAGTAAATCATGCAAAATTAAGGTTCGTATACATAGCGGAATTAAGTCGACTCGGGGTTTTTTTTTCAATTGTATGGGTTAGCGGGTCTCAAGTCAAGTTCCAACCAAAAATAGGAGCTTTGTATTTCGAGATGGAACTTACATGCAAGATGATATCGCTAAGGTTTATAACTTATAAGGACAGCTTGAATGCGACATATGGCACCGTCTCAAGTCGCGTTCAAGTGTTTCTTATAACCCCTGGGAATACCAACGTATGACAAGTTTAGTTCTCACTGAATTGATTTTAATTACCGATCATAAAACTTAAAAGCCCTAAGAAATACTTACACCGTCTTTGGTCTTGTAATAAGCTTCACTTTCCATCCTTCGTTTCCTAAACGCCTCAGACAGCTCAGAGAAGTCTTCAGTTTTATCCAAAGGTGTAACCTTATGCACATGTCCATCTAAATAGTCCCCAAAAATACAATTTCAAATTACGAATACAATAATTTTTAGCAATGTACAATGGATTAGCTATACATGCAGAATTTGTATTTTTCGATCAGCAATAAAAATAAATGTACCTGTGCGTTCTTCAGTGTGAAACAATTTGGAAGCCTTGATGTTGAGATGGTCCTCAAACTTGCGTTCCAACTCGATGTCGACTCGATCTCGTTGGTATTGTTTCAGATCAGTATCGTACCAAGCTGTACATAATTTACGAAATTAAATGAAACAAAATTAAAATAAGTTTCCTAAAAACACACTTTTAGTTGATGTTTATCTCAGTTTTTGAACACGTACGTCGTGGAGAATTCTTGAGAACGGCTCGGTAATCATCGTGCTTGGGTTTCACCACCAAAGTGGTCGCACAATGAGCCTCTCCGAGAGAATTGCGAGCAATGACTTCGATCTTGCCAGCATCGTACTGCCTCGACTTGGGGATGTCCAAATGATGCATGCCGTCGAAGGACAGTTTGTATCGAGAACCCTAAACGAAACGATCAGTTCGTCAAAAATTAAGTTCTCCGAAAAACATATAGAGCCGTAAAATATCGATTTAAAAATTGGAATTAAATCAACTAACTGTCGTGACAGCTTGTCCGTTGATTAGCCACATGACTCTCGCTCTGGGATATCCAGTAACGCGGCAGAAAAACTTGGCCCATTCGCCCTCGGTGACAATGGCGGGTTCCAGTTTGATGACGAAAAACGGAGGTTGACGCACTTTGGGTCCTTCCTTATCGTCATCGGGCGCCCTTGATATATAGAACGTTATTTTTTTATCAATCGACAAGTTTGCTCCAAATAAAAACATTTATTTATTTACCCGGTACTTATTTATCTGTTTACTTATTTATTAATTTAAATATTTATTTGTTTACTTTTCATACTGTATAATGTGTATCTGCCGCAATTTCTTGTTTATGAATTAAATGAACTAAATTAATGAAAAGATAAATATTTTTTTTTACTTAATCCATGCTTCTTCGATTTCACGAATTCTTCGTATGGTGCTGGACGATATTTCTCTGGGCAACTGAGATTCATAATCAACGGATGGTTTGCCTGTCAATAATTAACCGAATGGTCAATTAAAAATTAAATTTTATTCTACCAGCGTGATTAATAAATCAAGAAAGAACATATAGCTAGAGCAGACTGACCGACGCTTTTCAGAACAGCTCTAGTTTCGTCGGTGCCGTATAGATTGGTGGCTCTACAAATATATTCGCCCGAGTCCTCGGGATATACCCAACCAAAATCGAGAGCGACGTAGCCAAAATCGTAGATAGGGTTGAAGCGATTTTCTTCATGTTTGAATATATTAGGAAAAGTGTTGAATGTTAACAATAGTAAAGCAACGAAAAGATGGGAACCAGAAGAAGAAAAAACTCACTGTGAGCCAATGGACGACCATTGAAGAACCATTCGACTTTCATGTGAGGATCGCCGACAGGCGACAACTGGCACTCAAATTTGGCACTCTCGAATTCCTTGAGATCGGTGCAGCTCTTGATCTGAGTGACGAATTTCGGCGGTTGCTTTCTATCCGGATCGAATATGTCGTCTTCGGTGAGCTGAATGTCCTGCGTGTATTTGCGCAACGTCGCCGTCATCTGAATGACGGCCTCGCTTTTCTTCAGTTCTCTGGGCAATTGATTGTACAATATGATGCTCTGACCGCCTGAAAAAAAGAAATGAAGTATGAGCAACCATGATCTGGTGCCAAATAGCCTTTAAATAAATATGATTCGCGTTCGATACCTTTGCATTTGAGAAACGCTTTAGTGACGTCGTGACCAAGATCGTTTACTGCTCGAGCACTGTACTCGCCACTGTCCTCAGCGTAGACGTACAGAATGTCCAAAGCCACATAATCAAAATCGTGAGTTGTTTTGAAACGATGAC
>JAQIYI010001171.1:0-13080 GCA_034700265.1 Polyzonium germanicum
CTCTTTTTTGCACCGAAAATAATTTTTAATTTAGGCCTGTAATTAAATAATTATTTAAATTAGGCCTACCTATAATCTAGGCCTATTTTCCAAACTTCTCTCAGGCATTTTAAATCTAAGGCCTACTCGCCTAGGCCTTAATTGAAATAGTCAATTAGATATTGGTTTGGGTTTTGTAAAGGTCGCTGTCGACTGTCACGCCTTTGAGAGAATATAATGGCCAAAATATTGTGACTAGAATTGTCACAGGTGAATGGTGAGTTACTGACTCACCAGTCAGCCAAATTCTTTAAATACTGTTAGTCCTATAATTTTGCTAGAAATGTGCACTTTTATAATTAACAACTGCAGTGTGGAGTAGTATTGGCATTGTTCCCAAATGCTGAAAAACAGTTTTTTTCAATTTTCCCAATTTTCACACTGCATTAATTTTCCCGGAAAAATTCCCAGGTTTTTTTCCCTGGAATTTTCCCATGGCACATCTCTAGACACCACTAGGCCTACCTAGGAACTGCCTAATCTTAATAGCTTACCTTTGCCTGCGCCATTATTCTTCGATTTGTTCTTTAGTTCTCTGACTATCGTTCTCATTTTCCTTCACTATTAGTTTAGATTTCGCTCTTTTACCTGGTTACAATTGTGCTAGCTTTTCACTTTGTTGTTTTCATGCTTTCTGTCTCCAGGGCAGGACGAGCAAAACAAACAGAACCAGCATGCAACCAATTTTTTTATCCATGTTTGTCCGATTTGTAACATTTATTGTGACAATGTGACTGATCAGTATCGATACACTCCGCTAGTTTTATCACACTATGCCATCGCATTTCCAAACACCCGCTGTTTTCCAAGTAGACGACTTATTTATATTGGATCACTTAAGTGTATTAACTATTAAACCTACTAGGCTATTCTAAACAACTGTTATGTATTGCCGGGGGGGGGGGGGCAAGCTTTCCGAATACCCCTCAGTGCTATTGCCTTTTTATTACGTATACTTTGGCCGGCAGTTGTTTGCTGCTTTCCAATTGGAGGTCCTTCATGAGGGCGCCCAGGAGAAGAATCGCCAGTTCTATGGTTTCAGTCAGAGAAATAACGCTAACGCCAATCCACAGGCTGACGTTTCCTCCCAGAATTCCAAGAAAGTCCACTTCCTGAAACAAAATGGCCATACTTAATTGCCACCTCTCAGAGTAATTGTAATGACATCTTGAACACGGCTTGAGGTTGTCTTAACTCCACAGGATCACTTTAGAAAGACGGTTTGGCGTCCCCGGAAAGACAGTCTCAAGTCTCGTTCAAATTTTCTTTATCTTAGTGGCTCGCATCGCACACTAGATGGCGCTAGATACAGCGTGGATTCATCATAATTGGGCCACGTCAGTCCATTCAAGGTGAAAAGCAAAAAACCATCGGTAATTTAGGTCAATTTAATTAATTGGTGGTGAGTTGCCATATTTGAACGTGGACGTTCATAACGTCATCTAGTGTTGTTAACCAGCAACTGACATATTTTAAGGCTTGTGCGAAATTCAGTGTAAGAGTAGCCTGTGCCTTGTATTTGTACTCCTCAACGACAGTCTGTGCCAGATGGGTGAGCGGCATGAGTTCCACCAACGATACCGAGTCGTTTAAGAGCGAGAAGCTGCCAAGAGAGACAAAGGACATGTTTGACCCTGTTTTAACCAAAAACATGACGGCCTAATTGTTCACGTATTTTTGCTAATTAATTAAGGTGATTTATTTGACAAACTCAGTGTCGATATCATGGTCGCTGTAGTCTTCCAGCATAGATCTCACGACCAAGTTCTGAAACGATGGTCATTGAGAGATATTTGAATGGAAGGATAGGTCTGCATTTGGCAATTGCGTTGGATGTTTCAAGTTACCTCCAGCCACAGCGACATAGTGTTTGTGTTGTAATTCACAATGTTTTCCCTGAAAAAAGAAACTCCATCTTTAGAACTAAGGACATTGTACAAGTCATATAGAGTTCTTGGATCTTTGTAATCAAAAAATCTGCAAGTTGCTCGGTGAGGACTTTTACTGGCATGGCAGCTTGCATTTGGCACGGACATGGTCCACGAGGTCATCGGGTAATTCCTCGCATTTGTCGCTGCAATCCATTTCTTTGTGTATAGTAATTAGAAAGTGGCAATGCATTCGAACCAGTTAACCCGATGGTATCTGGTTAATGCTCACATTATTTATACACACAGCTTAAATTTATCTTTGAAAAATACTTGCCTTCTAGAAAGTCGCTGCAAAGACGCGAATCTTTGTCCTGAAGAGCTTCACTCAGGTTGTAGTTCATCGAAGCGTCGTAACATTTCCTCGACCGTTTCACTTGGTCCAACTTGCTCATGATGCAAGCCTGGCAGATAGCAGTGATACACATATTTGACAGTGGATTACATGTTTCTGTTACAGTATAATTGGCTTCAGTCTTTGTAGCTATTTGTTTGTGGTGCTCATTTCTCTCGCAAAAAGATTTTGAAAGCAAAAAAAATTGCTTACCTTTTGACTGTAAATGTAAGGACTTATTTTTGGATCATAGTGAGGTCCCATTTGTCTGCTTCTATCATCAGTTGCAACAATGCATGATTTTGAGACGATCCGTCTCATGTGTTGCTGTAATTGTAAAAGAGCACAAAATTATTAACAAACGTTCGTATTTAAAAGCTAAATAAATTGTTGGATCATAAGTAATATGAAAAGACCATTGTAAATCTTATCTTGACGTTGTCTCCCGGGTAAATGTGACCTCTATTGTCCCCGTAGAGTGGCGGAGAAGTGCCTGGTGGATGGAGCCAGAAGGTGGCGAAAATGCTGTTCACTTTTAGCTTCCTGCTCTCTCTGTCCATGTCAAGAATGAGGTTGATATCTGTACGACCTAAATTGTTGCTAGTTAAGTTGGTAAAAAAAACTATGTCCTCCTCTTCAGGGCATGGCTTAACTCACCTTCTGATTTGCGGCTTTCAATTCCATTATCGATAGCGCGGTTTATCGTGACGCAATGCCCATGAAGCAGATTGTCGAACACAAACACACGATCTGGATCTCTATGATGGGAGAGTACATGCAGCTCAAGATTTGATTTGCTTTTGGCAGTGGAACTGTAGGCTAAATTGAGCAAAACGTGAACTTTCTATGCTTGCTGTTTAATTTTTGTAGTGTCAACTATGCGCAACATGGCACCCCTAACGTGTACAAGGAAGGTATGGAAAATAAAATCAACGTTCCTTGCTAGCAGGCGCTGTGCAGACAACGTGGCAGTCGCGATGAGTCACATATAACAGCGTCCTTCTTACTTTGTCAGGGTGCAGTTTTCGGAATCAAGAAGGCACGAACTCAGAAATGGATCGATACCCGTATCTCTATCATCGTGATAAAATCGTTTCGTTCGTTCCTCGGAGGTGAATCCTGCTTGATACCTAATGAGGTGTGCGATGAGATCGTCCTCTCTGGTCGCGTTCTGCCCAAAGTGTCGAAACAAATTAGCATCTTGGGCACAGCGTGACAATTACCATCCAGCAGAGATTGGATTAATTCCACTATGTGCAAATAGGGCAGCAACTCACTGCCTTTGCGTGCTTAAATACCTTCGCCATTGTGCTTTCTCTATAGCAATCGTGTGTGCTGCTTCCTTTGCAGATATTCTCTATGATGTATGGGTCGACCTTTTCGTGGTGAAGCCGAATGTTGGAGCAAATGGTCAACGAAGGAAATTTGATGGATTCCTGCATTCTGTACTGGATCACTTGAATGGTCTCCCCCCTGTTGTTCACGTTTTTTTTTTAAATCTGGCAATCGCGCTATTTATTGTGTTTGTCCGTTGATTCTGTTTTGACCTAGGGGCTGTAATTGGATTTTAGTTGGCGCTCTAGGTGCTAACAGTATCAAGAGGCCAAAACAACATCTAAAGGGGCAATGCAGGAATCGAACCTGCGACCAGCGCATCAAGCCTGTCCGATATCAGTCTTAACGGCTTTGCCCACAAACGTGTGCGGTGGTAATCGGCCTTTACGTGATGTAGTCGCACAAGACGTCCGATGATTGACGCAACGACATGAACAGTCCGACAAATGAGACGGTCATCCAGAAGATTCGCCAGCGCGGCTTCTGTCTCGAGGCAACCTGGGTGATGCCGGCCATGGTTGTTCGCTGCAGGAATTCCTTGACGACTTTTTTCACTTCAGTCGCTACAAACGTCAACATGAGCGAGTTGGCAGTTGACTAGATCTCATGCAACAATCGTTTATGTGCAATTTCAATTGCTTCTTGTCTATTGGTAAGCAATCAAGCATTCAATGATCTCACGTGATTGGCTGCAAGCTTTCCCCTTCACGTTGCATTTTCGTCTAATCGTTCTCGACATTTGTGACGGCGTGCTATTGTTGTTCCGGCTAACTTGTTAAGGTTTACTTAATCCTCTTGCTTTGTTTGAATTGTGTCCTGTTAGGGTCTCTTACTTTTGTTTGTATACTTTGTTACGTCTGTGACAATGTTTGTCTATCGAACTGCTGAACACAAACTTACTTCCGTTACCACGTTCTTTCTGTGACAATGTTGAACTCAAATCATTTGCGCATTTTGGTTGCCACGAAAACGTAACAATGCATTGATTGATGACCATCAATACAGTCTTTGTATCACTGTATTGTTTTATCATGTGGTGCGTTTCACTTGCTATAAGTGCAGCAATTTGTTTCCATATATTTCGCGAAGCAATTCCTTACATGTACAATTGTACATGATGACATGATTAGGTGATTGCGAAATGGCATTAAGCGCAAAGGTCACTTCAATATGTCGTTTTCGACACATTGACACAGTATAACCTGGCATATGATTACGTGCCTCGTCACGTGATGCCCCAACATATACCTGTGACTTTAAATGCAAGCGAAATCTTAACAGACAGACGCACGTGGCATTTGTGTTTGCAAGTAGCACTACCGTTTTACTAACCTGAATGTATTAATATTTAAATGCTAAAAAGTTAAATCGTGTTCAAACAGTGTTTTGGACAACTTTGATTTCATATTTCTATAAGTCATAGGACGTCATTTAATTGTTATTGTTTTTCTTTCAGATGATAACATCTGTCCTGGCCCAGATATTCCACCAACAGCATGTTAGGAAAGTAGGCCTATCGAGGTCCAGCTACTGAACAATGTAAACTGCGCACACCGAAATTCAGGTCCTGGACAGAAGCTACATCAGCCGGGGATTAAAGGGCAGAATGTAAGTGCAGATTCTGTATTTATTCATTTTAGATTTATAATTCGACTGGAGGTTGTGCGCGCAGTTCAATTGGCATAGTATTATAGATATAATGTGTACACTTCGTAGCGTTGTATAGGCCATGCTTTTGGCCTTAGGTCACTTCCTGCATGGAACCTTCTAGCGCGACGTTAGAGGGCGCTGCAAGACTCGCAGCGTTAATGTTGACGCGAATGTCCAGAGGCCTAAGTAATATAGTAATGGCCGAATAGAAATTCACTTTGATCGGGACGATTTTTTCCAATGTCTGACGCTGAACGCTTGTTTCTCTCTCGCTGGTTGCGTGAGGTCGGTGGTCGAATCGCCGCCGCCACGATTATCAGCGCCACCGAACAGCTTGCGAGCGGCTATGCTTATGAGTAGCTCGATGACTTCGGCCAACGAGATGGCGCACAGTCCGATCCACACGCCAATGTTGCCACCAATTATCCCTGCGAAGTCTCCTGGCTGCAAATTAAAAATCACAGGCTATGGTTAGGGAAATCTCTCTTAACCTTGGTGTCCACACTCGCGTCCCCTGGAGCGAGGCGACAGCTGATGGAACCGCGTGACACTGGTTTAGCCAGACTGTGTATTAGTGATTTAGTGGACACTGCGGACAAGCATACCGACCGTGTACTTGTAATCTTCCTTGACTTCCTCTGTCATTGGTGCTCCAAGCCCGATTCTGATTTCAGCTTTCGAATTATCAAAGTTGATGCTGCCATGCAAATAAACAAACAGATCGTCATCAGTTTCAGGCCTCAAATCGTATTAAAAACGTTATGGGGGAATGAGGGGGAAAAGCTGCATCCAATCAAATCGCAGCCCAGTTGCTGCGATTTTTTCTACAAGGCCTACCATTGTTCATAAGTAACGAGCGAATTTAGGAATAATGTGAGTCTCCCTCAGACTTGAAGTACCGCCCATAAAGTCCTCTTATAATCACGTTGGTCAAGAGTTTGCTACTTAATATGGCATTTAACCTGGCCAGGCCCTTCTCTGACTTGTTGTTGCCCTTCAGAGAAATGTCCACCAAGGCCTGAGGGAACGTGAAGTTTGTGAATTAGATTTTTTCATTCCGCCAACTTTCAATCAATATTTATAATTTTTATTTTGGGCATTAGGCTTTAACGTTATTTGCCTCGAACCAAGACGATGTGCTTGTCACGCTGGTCTCCACCATCCATTCACTGTGCGCGTTAAATTGAACAACAAAGACAACGTGAACAATTGTACAAGTCTTCACGTAATACTGATTCTCATTGTTTCGTTTGTTTTGGCATTGTTTGACAAAGCTCTCAAACAATCAGTTACGTCTAGTTGCTTGCCAACAAATACTGTAGGCCTACAATGAGAATCAGTCCAAACTAGTCATAGCGGAAGATTTGGTCGCGTCGCGCGATAAAAACTAGCTGCGCCATTTTGAGTCATGATGCACCATGACTTTTATAGCTATAAATGTCATGACAATACTATTTGATCCCCTTACTCGCATGGAAAACTGCAATTCTGTTCAAAGTCGAATACGGTTTCATTGGAGGTGTCGTCTTCCGAGTCACCAGTGCCCTTGTCCGAGTCAGAATTCTGCTTGTTTGTCCCTATGTTAGAATCGATTAATCGATTATATTATGTATTTCGTATCATCATAGCGCATTACCTGGAAGGCAAATGCTGTAGAGACCAGTGTGCCAATCGTGCCACCATTTGTCATTCCTCGGGATTGCAGGATCCACGCAGTTGAATGCCGCTTTCTTGGCCTCGTAGATCAGCGAATACACGCACGCCTGAAAGCACCAGACAAATGTCTCCAATTAACAGATGCCTTTTAATCTCTAGAAATTCCACTAAGTGGCTAAGCGAGTGTGGGCCCACCTTTGCCGTGTACAGATACTGCGTGGCGTTCGTGTAGTAGATGCTCGTGTGCCGCCTGGGATCTTGAGTGTTGCTCAAGCATTCGCTGCCACTTTTCGGCAGTCGGACAATCTTTTTCTGTAATTAATCTCTGATCTAAAACCATTCCTCGCTTCGTAGCAGTCGAACCCATCCCCTAGGACTACCATGAACCTCATCATTCCCACTAAGAAAACCTATTGCAGGTGGGGGAAACTTTGGGTAATAGTTTTATTTATTTTGTGGTAGGCCTGTTGAAATAATATTTCGAAGGAGCCAACTTGAAAAAGTATTTTGTTTTGTCAGAGACTACTAAATTGGCATGTCTTGGGCCATCCTACTCATTCATTTTCTGAACCAAGCATTTGCGCCAAAATCCACAGCCGAAAGTGGCGCTGCTTCAATTAGTGACGCGCACGCAGTGCAAAAAAGTGTAAAACCATTTGGAATTTAATGTCCACGCTGTCGCCCGGATAAATGCGCGCCGCGTCCGTTCGATACAGCACTGGCGGAGTTCCTGGCGGATGAACCCAGAGCATGATGTAGTTGTCATTGTACCTGTTTGCCGCATGGAAAAAAGGGCAAGGATCGGTAGTGTGAGGTAACGAATGCACACAGGTAAACTGAAACACGGACCAAAGTCTGCGGACGTGGAGCTTGGGTGAAGGTGTGGCACCCGTTGCTCTGAGGGAGTCTACGGACTTACTCTTTCTTGCGGCTGTTCTGCTCCATGTTGATCACGAGCTGGGCGGCTTTAAAAGGGCGGACAATCGATTAGCATCAACTGAATCTGCATAGGTATCCATGGAAATGAAGCTTACAGTAATTGGGACGACTGAGTTTGGCTTTTTGAATGCCAGGATTGTAGGTGAAGCAGTTGCCATAGACCAGTGTGTCGAAATATAAAAAATCATTGTCGTCACTGCAACGAAATGAGCAAAAACAAACAAGTTTTTATTTAGCTTAATTATATGCGCAAGTTCCCCATCACGTCGTCCCATGGTGCGTCCCAGCACTGATCTTGATGGTCTGATGATGAGTGGTGTGGCAGTGTCCATTGGACACTGCCACACCAATCAGCATCATTCGGTAATAGTACTTCATGTCGCATTTAATCCTGTTGTAGAGACATTTTCGCACGAATTTGTTGACGCCAAAGAGCGACTGTCCCGTCTCGTTCTCGGCAGCCGCGATCAATTCCAGCATGGCGACCAGCATCGATATGTTCTCCCGCTTGAAGCGCTGTCAACAGAAACGCAGCGTTCACCAACTGGCTCGGTATGGAGGTTACGCGGCTCAAAGCGCCATGCCAGAACTAATACCAAAAGATCGGTTTCGTTGATCAGATCCTTCTTGGTGTTGTGTACATGGATGTTCGAGCAGATGGTGATCGATGGAAATTCAAAGAAGGTCGAATAGGTCGTCGACTGCACGGTTTTACCCCTGTTAATTGCCAATGAGTAAACAATTAGGTTTCAAGCAATGCTGGGTCAGACAATTAGTTTTATCCCAGCATTGTTTGAGACAAACAAAGCTTCAAACATTGCCGGAATTGAAGCAAACGGTTGCCAAGTACCCGATGAAGTCCTGCAATATGTTCCAAGACTGGTAGACTGCCATGGAGGCCGCCATGAGCGACACCACGGTCCAGAACAGTTTCCAAAGAAGCCCCTTCCGCGACGTGATCTGCTGAACCCCCATGAGCGACGTGCGACTGCCGAATCTCTCGAGCAAGTCCCGTATCCCTCTTCCTGAGTCCTGCTTCACTTCCAGACCTAGAGCCAGGATGCGATGTCCAAAGTCAAGAATGCCATGAACCCTTGGCGTGGAATATTGCCATTAATACCTTGGTGCTGCGGATCAGGCACGTAGGGTCCAGATTTCAGTTTCCCTTCTCGACAGTTGTGATTGTGCGCCCTTCTGGGATCTCGAAGTCGCGATATTGTCGTGTGTCCAGCACTGGTTCTCCAGTAAAACGGGTCCATCTTACGGTGTCTCACCAGATTTTCCAATCAAGGGCGGTCTTTGCTTCTGCCAAAAATGGATTCAAGAAAAAATGTATCGAGTTTAGGTTTTGGTTTTTTGGGTACCTAATCAAGACCTCACCATGAGACCTCTTTTCAAGGGGAGCTTCGAGTACTGAACGTAAGAAATACGAGATTACATTGTACTAGCATGCAATCATTTTGTGTCGATTGACGTCATATCAATAAGTCGATACATAAAAAATAGAACCAGCTGCCGCAAAACCGGAAATGCAAGTTTGTTATTGAGAAATATTTTATGAGACGCATGTCGAAGCAGGTCTTTCTTGAGTCAATCTTCCTCAGGCTGGAATCGCTAAGCACTCTAAAAAGCTGTCTCCACTGGAGAAAAACTCAGGACAGGCAGGCTGGATGCCGCCACTTCGGTTCATTAAAATGAAGGGGATTACCATCAAAAGTTTTTTTCTCTTATGAATTTCGACTGTAATCTCGCTTCATAGACGGAATTCAGTTGCATTGCCTGTCTTGACTGGAGACAGCTCTTGAGATTTCATTAGTCATTCCGGCCTAAGGAACGGAGGAGTTGAAACTGAAATTTCACTCCAGTAGATAGTCCGTTGTAATTGCTATAAATGCGTATAAATCGTTCTGAATGATGGCAAATCGCATGCGACTGCTAAAGAAAACCGTGTAAAATCGGTAAAACAGATTTAGGAAAATCTTGACTGAAACTCACCTTAGTGCAAGGGCCTAAGAAGACAAATCGATAAATCCATTTTTAAATTTGTAAAGCCGTTGATGTTTGCCACACTTTTAGCGGCACCAGCAGCAAACATTTGCTTTATCCATAAAAATCGCGAGCGACAAACGGAGGACCGTAATTACGAACGATGATTGGGGGAGCTGGGTAGACAAACAAACAAGCAGGACATTTCATCGCCGGTCATGATTGTTGGACGAGGACCGAGGAGAGAGCGTAGTTTTAGTGTTCATAAATATCGGATATCGTGCGCCGCTCACGACACGTCGTCACGCCATGGCTTCAGTCCACCTCCGGCGTCCCAGGAGGGCCTGCGGCCGCTTAATTCAATTGCAATTATCAAATGACTCAAATGAAACGCGATCAGTGAAGGCGCGTTCGCGCTGCGAAAGCTGAAAATAGAACCTGCAACGGCACGCCGTGGCGCAAACCATCTTTGCTTTATTTTTAGCAATAAGGGCTAATTAAACGCTTGAGCATATTTATTATATATCTTAGCTAATTGGCTTGCTTCTTAGCTTTTGCATTGAACGCGGAAAATAAAACGAGTCGAGCTAACATACGCTTTAGCGCATCTTAACTCAACAGATTCATGTTTTAGCTTTTGTAGCGAACGTGCCATATCTAACATACAATGATAAATCTAACATTAATAAATTAAGCAGGAATAAAAAGCTTGAGTTACGTCGCATCTTTTTGCTCCAGGTTCTAGTTTTAGCTTTCGCTGTGAACGCGCCTTGTGGCGGCCTAAATGGTCGGCTTTTTCCCCCTCACGCCAAATATTGAAAGTCGTTTGCTGAAAGGTCAGCCAGTCCACACAAACACTCTCCGTGTAACATGTTTGCTGCCATGTTACATTGATGTTATGCGGTGCGATTGATGGTGACGCAAATTGCGCATTTTTTTATGCGAAATGAAACTGACTTTATGCGACCACTGTCGATAGCGGTCAATGGTTGCGAACCATATTGTAACACTCGGAATGTAACATTTATTTCTGTTAATTGTGACGTTTTATTAATTTTTATTTTTCTCTGACGCGACCTTAATTTGAAGATTTAACGTGCGGGTAACCAATGTTACATATTTCTCTTAATTGTGTGACAATTGTAATATATCCCAAAGTGAGACGTTATTCTCATTATGATAGGCCTATACACTTGCGATAAATCAAAACTTACATTTGTGTCGTGATTTTGGCTACATGCGACAGATATGACATTTTTTTATCGTTAACTGTGACATTATTTTGTACAAAATTTCCATTGTGGCAAAAACTAGCATTATGACGCCATTTTGTTACAAAATATATTTGTTACAAATGCGACGTAGTTTCACATGGCTGAAGATCTTTGACAACTTTGACGATCGATTTTCATGTAAAAACTTGTTGCTATATTGAGAAGGTTTGGCGACACTCGCGACTGCAGAATATTCGCGGCGGTTTGGCCACGAAGCGACTCTTGACCAGCGAGACCTTGCACTTGGCGCAGTGGAAACAGCCCGGGCTGGCGTGGAAATTGCACTCGTTGAACGTGATTCGCTGAGCGTCGGCTGCTATTTTCGTGTTGCAAGTCAGGCAGATCTAAACACAATTAGGTCGATCTAGTTAGTTAAGGCGGAGAAGCGGGACAAGTGTAGGCCTAACAATAGACCTCGCTTCACTTTGATTGTATCGATGGATGTAATCATCGTTGCAACCTAGACAGGATTTAAGGGCAAGCGGTTTTAACAAAACAACTATTTCCGCTAACATTGAGCAGAAATTGCTCAAATTGACTCTGCAGCCCATTGTTCAATCTAGGGCGTTTTTTCTCATCAAACTTCACCGACTCACCTGCCGTTAAATTCTATTTTGGGGGCTAGTTTGACAATGTGAACCCGCTTGGCAGCAAACAAAAGTTTCCAAAAGTGGCCCAGTGCCATTTACACTTGGCCACTCACTGCAGGTGAAAACTGCCAGCGCTTTTCCCCCCGACTAACTTTTTAAACAAATATTACATCATTACGTATAATCAGTGAATGAATCCGAGCTGTTTGAGCAGACTACGTACGCCATCTTGAGGCAACTTACCTGAGCGAAAACCTTGTCGTAGCACTCCAGGCAGTAGGGATTTGAGTCCCGAGGGACGTATCGCCGTCCGGCCAACGGTTGGTCGCAGTGATAGCAGCAGAAATGCTTGACGTGCCAGCTTTGTCCGTCCGCTTGCGTGTACTCTTTTGCGAAAATCATCTGCGAAAATGCGACCAAATTACAAACCGATTGTCATGCGAGTTCGCACGAGTCGAAATGCCCGTCCGAACTGTCGTAGTCGCCGACGGTCGGACGAGAATTCAGACCGCTCGGGTGAACCCGGATTGACTGGGTTATTTGTGGCGCAGGAAGCGAGCAATTAAATAATGCGTCTCGGACACTGACTTCGTCGCACGCCGCGCAGCGTGGCATGACCGAGTCGGCGAAATGGCGGCCGCAGTAGACCTGGTCGTTCTTGTAGAAGTAAATCAAGTCGACCAGTAGTTCGTTGCACTGGTGGCAGGCGAAGCACTCCGGATGCCAGCACTTGTCCGCGCCGGCTCGCTGGGCGACGATGGCGATCTCTCCCACGTACATCGGCTTGGCGCAATGGTGGCACGCCTTGCAGTTTCAAAAATCAATAAAACAAATAAATAAAATGATATTTAACTGGGGGGGGGGGGGGGGGGGTCACTTGCGGATGTCTTACGTAGACATCTTGTTTAGGGTGCTCCTGGATTTCTCCTTGGCCAACCACGTTGCGTTTCACGTTGTCCACAAACTCGTGCAGCCTAAATAAAAATAAAACAATATGAAAATCATTTTACAAAAATATATTAAAATATTCAAATATATAATTCAATTTGAAATTTTAATTTATTTGAGGAAACGTGTCACGTGATGTGCACATAATTAAAGATCTTTATAAAAAAATCGCGTTGAAAAGGCAGAGTTCAACCCCGAGTTGTGTCGAGTGTTGGCGTGGTGCAGTGGTTACGGCCATCGCCCCACGGTCCCACCCAATCCAGCGTTTTCAGGATCGAACCCCTTGCCGGCCACCTATTAAGATAGGTGGGGCTTAAGGAAGTATCGTGGGTTCGTCCCCCTCTCCGTTTACGAGGGCCATGGCACTGGCGCCGTTTCTGGCGTCAGCGCCAAAAATGCAT
>JAQIYI010001172.1:0-13078 GCA_034700265.1 Polyzonium germanicum
AATAAAAAATAATAAAAAATAATATGCCTAATAATAATAATAATAATATGCCTAATAATAATATGCCTAATAATAATAATAATATGCCTAATAATAATAATAATATGCCTAATAATAATAATAATAGACCTAGGAATATTCCCAAATAGATAGTTTGAAAATAAATGAAACTACAGTGTAAGCTCATTTTGTTTATTAACCAAAAGATGAGCGAATTGAGGTTATTTGTAAATAGCTAACTACTCCATCCCGCCCACGCTCGATGTTTTTTTATAGTCTGAGGCTATTTTAAAATAGTCACACAAACGACGGAACAGTTAATTGAGATTGACAGACACCCGAAAGGTTGCCGACGACGAAAAATAAAAACATAACATACTAGCAGCAAAAATATAATGTGACGAGATGAAGGTTGCCAAGTACACATACGAACTCAAATATAAACATTACAAAAAATATAAATTCTGTTTCTGTGCCAAGTTTGCATTTCGCTCGAGAAACCAACTTCTCCATTTTCTTTTTTTCTGGCGCACCTATTTCCGTCGAATAAACCTCCACAATTACAAATTATGCCTGCGACAAACACGTTAGTATCGTTGTAGGCCAAATTAAACAAAAATCAGTATCAAATATTATACATGTAATTGTCCAAGCGCAGTTCGAATAATGTGTCCACGAGCGGAGAAAAATTCAAATGGGCGGGACGTCGTCAGGCAGATATGATTCATCATGATTGCTATTAGCCGTGATGCGGCTTATGGGCAGGGAGGGGCTTAAGAGGTGGCAGAGACAATGATCATTTCGCCCACCTTGCATTTCGCAAAGGGGAGCGAAGACGTTGGTGATATTACCAGTCTACAGTAGGCCTACTTGCATAACTGCATAATTGGATGCGTGTTTGATAACACAACTGCTATAGCTCACACACGCGACTTGTTCAATAGGTATTCACGTGTGTAGGCCTACACATGGAATAACAAGGAAAATTCTCCTGAATGAAGCGCCGTATATCAGAAGGAATATAGTTCACGAACGCAAATGGATAGAAAAATCGATAAGCGTGCAGGATTGCAGGAGCCAGAGACTATATATAGAATATTCTAGTGTCTGCTGGCAGGGGCATCCAATTGAGGTCAGTGTGTATTATACAAGTATATAATACCACCTTTTTCTTCAGAAAGTTTCATTATTGAACTGCATTGCGTCTATGCGTACCAACGAGATTTTTAACAATTTGATGCGAAAAATTATACAGGGTGAGCGCTAGCAATACCGCCTATTTCAATTTTGTTGACAAGATTTAGAATGGTACACTGGGGATCGAACCCGCGACTAAAAGCAGTCACGAACGAGCAGACTTAGAAGTGGGGAATGCTCTGTCGACTGAGCCATTGGAGCTCGCACCCTAAGTTTTCCAAACTGTATATCTGGCAGTAAAAGCGCTTTAGCTACGGAAAGTTCCTTGGCTACGCGGCCCTGTACTTTCACTCTCAGGAATGTAGGCGTACATACTACTTGTATGTAGAGGCCTAGTTTCTAAATTTTAGTCTTTGTTTAGTTTTCAGAGAGGTCTTGACAGAGAGCGCACCCTAGGCAACCAGCACTAGACCAGCGTTTTCGTCTTGAAACAGCCAGTGTTCCAGGACAGGGGCAGAGACTATAGAGTAGGCCTACACTGTAGACTATATAGTATTTAAATTATATAGTCTCTAGACCGGGGTAAAAGTTTCCTGACCAAAATTCATCTCTATAGGTCAACTATATTCGCACGCCCCAAACCGCCACAGCACCACTATGGCGGGGATAACCGCCAAAAATCACCTTTTAGGGTAGTGCGAATGAATGGTAAAAAGTGTAGTCTGTAACTAAAACTGTGATTTTTGGCGGTTATTCCCCCCCCCCCGCCAGAGTGGCGCTGTGGGAGTTTGGGGCATGCGAATATAGTTGACCTTATACATGTACAATTTATATTGTAATTCTAATCTACACGTATTTAATCTCTGTTTGGTGCGTGGTTTATGCTCTAGCTGCAAACAAGTAAATTCTACAACAATCATGTCGGTTTCATCATTTCTATTAGGCCTACACATTATCCTTATTTTTAATAAAGATTCTGAATCTGATCGAGGCTTCGCCTACTGTATGAGGTGGGAGAAAGTGACCCAAAAATAGCTACAAATGGCTCAGTGGCTCGACTGAGTAACGCAGATGCATTCCACATCTGTTGTTGGGGGATCGAATTCCGCAAATACCGAATGCATGTTTGTCTTGTTTTATGACAAATTGTAAATACCAGTAGTAAATTGGTTATGACTTATGAGGGATCCCCATTATAAGAAGAAAATCTTTAAATAAAAATTTTTTTCATTTTTATCCATTTTCTGCCGTATCATAAAAGACTTCTGATACGGCAGAAAATGGCTAAAAATGTTATTTTTTTGTTTTGCGAGTAGCCATTTTTGCCAACATTATGAGGGACCGACTAGACAAAACGAGTTTTAGCCGCGCAAAATTATAGTGTTGTTACAGTTGTTTTAATGTCCAATTAATTATCTCTTTTTGCCCGGTTTTACCAACGAGTTTAAACCTAGTTTTGTTCGGACAAAATGAAAATCTGGCGAGTCTTGAAAAATCCGATTTCATGCCGTTCCTAAAGCACATAAAATAGAAAATCCAGGCTGGCGCGTATTGTATTTACTGTGTGAGAACCTACAATCTAATAAATATAGTTAAATGCAGTTAATGTAGGCTAACTGCGCCTGCTGGCCAAACAGATGTTCAAACCCTGCATATTGGAATATAAAATCGAATAAAGTAAATATATACCCGACCCCATAGAACAACTCTTGAGTATATTTTATTTTATTTCGTTTTTATCATTTTTCCCAAGGCACTATGGTAATTGCCTAAGGCACATTATTAAATCGAAAAACAATGTTGTTGCTGTTTACCGATTCTCGAGAATATTGGAATTAGAATTGCATTAGCGTTTAATGGGGAAAAGGATTCGTCTGAAAGCACTTTGCAAAATTGAAAATAGGAAATAAATACCAAGAAGAGTCGCGTAACCAGGATGTGTTCCAAACTTGTTCAACACAGACTCCTTACTCCACTACTATACAGTGTACTTTCAGATAAAGGATCAACCATAAGAATTTACAACACTGAATCTGAAAATTGTTGTATTTTATAATGACCATTATAAATTTATGTTAAAGGGAATCGATATTGATTTTCAAAACACAAACTCACCGTTCTTTCGACGATATTCTACGATTATATTTTTATTTTAATCTCGTTCTTTTAATTTTTACGCTGAATCAAACGCGCTTTCAACCTCTCTCACGGGAGGCGCCATTTTGAATATAGCGGAAAACGAATTAGCCCCGGTGTTATTCCATTGACCTTTTTCTCGAGCGCGTGGCTTCTTCGTTTCATGGCCGCCGTTCTTTTTACAATACAAAATGACATTTTTCACGTTAAGGTAATTTACTTCGCGAACCCTTAATTTCCATGGCAATAGCCCTATGAAGAAAGAAAAAAAAAATAATCCAAATAATCGGATGTTCGCAGACCTGAGAATTACCAAGAATTATGCGCAAACGCAGCGCAAACTCAGTTGAGGCAGAAGACAAAATTACGCTAATTGGATATTTTAACAGAAAGCAGAGAAGACAATGCTTTATCAATCAAATCAGGCTAAAGACTTAACGCAACGGCGCGAACGGATAGACGTATAAAACGCCTACTGACCTACATCTACATGTACATTCTAGTTGGTCATTAATGGCTGATCTTGGTTATTAATGGCTGATGTTCACTGCGCAATTATTTCTGATAGCAATATGACGTCATTGCCATAGCAACGCCGTGCAGCTAAGTAGACCGCGTATCTAGATTACAAGTAAGAAAGGGGTATTTAAAAGTCACCTGTATACTTCAAGCCGGAATAAGCCCTATCGATCATCATAATCTGGTCATCCTTTATTTAAAAAACACCTTTATCATTAATGCAAATCTTAAGATTTGTCTCGAGTCAAGACAGGTTTAACAACTTTCGTAGATGAAGGGGGAGATTCCAGTCAAAATTCGTAATTGCGTACCGTAATGAGATCGAGAGGTGCGTGCGCGCAGATGAAACTAATTTTGATGGCAATCCCCTTCATCCAGCCTCTCTTGAGGTTTTCTCGAGCTGCGACGGCGTCTTAAAGTGTTTAGTGATTCCAGCCAATCAACTCGTCTCAGGGCCCAAGGATGCGGCTATGACGCCATTTTGAATTAAAATACATTTAGATTTTTGTATCATTCAGAATCACGGTGTTACGCGCTCAGCCAATTAACAACAGGGTATTTTTTTTCTTCAAAGGTCTATATACATGTAGCATAAACGTTTAGGGCTATTTTAAATGTAGGTCTGTTATTGTATTATAACCGTGATAATTAGCCTACTACTGGAGTACTGGTGCTCATACACTGTAATTATACCCTTGTTAAGACTAGAGTGTCTACTCTGGCAGAGCAATTTTGCAATAACCGTAAGGCAATAATATGCAAAGCAAAACTTTAAACTCGCGCACACTCTCGTAATGATGTGTGTTCTGTCTACTGGTTGAAAATCTAATCCTAGGCCTAGCGATATATGCTCTGAAAATGAAACTAGGACGAGAAATGCTAGAAGCCAAAACGTCCATTAAGTCCCTACTTGATGCGCGCAGAGTTTGCTCTTTTCCGCAAAGCAAATATTGACTCAAGATTCTTGTATTAAGCTTCGCCACGCCCACTGTAATTCCAAATGGATATTTGCACTGAAACCAGAACGCTGTCTGCTTATTTCGGACGACAATTTAGGCCTAGTTGGTGCGCGAGCATATGCATCGCAATGCACACATCGCGGTTGGCCTAAAAACTCCATGAAAAGTCTTGTTGAAAAATCTGAAAATAAATGAAACTCACTTTTTCTTCGATTCTTCGCCAATTTCTGAAACATATTTGGTAAAACATCGTCCAAATCTGCTGTTTCATCCTTCAAACATGAAAAATGGGATGGACTTGACGAGAAATCCTGAGTTGGCATTAGAACTTTCGCTCACGCATCTCCAATTGTCATCCGCAACCAGATGTCGCACCAAGCGTTTTGCGGAAGTTGAAGTGCAGCCAACCGAGGAATGACTGGAATGGCAGGAATAGGCCTACGTGAACACAGTGGGGCCACTGTGGTTCAGAGTGACGAGCTCTAAATCGATTCCTCCTCAGTGGCTGTGGGTTCGAATCCCGCGTATACCGCATGGATGGTTATGTAATGGCTTTCGTGGGGGCCCCCCTCCCATTTAAAAAAATTCATAAAAATTAAGTAAAAATTGGTTTTGCATGGAATAACTTTTTTAAATTATTATTTCAAGTTTAATCATATAGGAAGTGCCCATGATAAAGGCTAGTAAAAATAAGTCAAACAGATCCTGAGATCCCGGCCTGTATGCCTTTATCCAAAATCAGTATTTGTTGAAAATAAATTAAGCGCACTGATCGAACCTTTCGTAGGAGTCTAATGTACACAATCACTTAAGATGATGAACCGCATTCCTGCTCGGCTGTTCCTAATTTGCGATTCTTTGGACAGGATTTGCACTTTGGCAACTAGGCAAGGGCTATACACCATGTAATATTTTTTTAGACTTCACATTATCGCCACTAGGTGCGCTGCGGCGCTCAAACGTTCATGGCGGTTGCTAAATGTTGATTCAGTGTTAATTCAATGCCAAGGTCGACTGTTAATGGCGGTGGTCACATGACCACCAAACCGGATGCAGTATTCCAGTTACGTGGTGTATATAATAAAGGAAGAAAAAATAAAAATAAAAATCGCACGACACAAACCTAATGCGCCATAAAACGTCTTAGTGCTTAGGCCTATACTCAGTAAGTGGTTTCGTCAATTAGGCCTACCATTCATGGAACGAAGCGTATACACACAAAGTCGAGGAGTAGAATTTCAAATCTAAATGTGAAATCGACATTAGCTAGCTGATCGAACCGGGCCTATAAGCCGCTTAATTTGCACATCTGCATTAGCGAGCAAACTATAGCGCCAAATCGAACAACGCCTATAACAGAGGTAATATAACGACGATGATGATGATGATGATCAGCAGTAGAATAAGTTTGTAAGAAGAACAGGAAATTTAAACATAAAAAATAAATAAATAAATGCAATAAAAAACGGGAATTGCTTAGGCCTACATCCCGGAACGTATTAACAGGTTTTTCAGTGCCGCGTAATTAACCGCTAATTAATACACCGCATTAGTGGGGCGGTAACAAATAACAGTAGGAGGGCGGCGCATCAAAGCTTTTTGAAACAATTAATAAATGCCTGCCGCAAGTTCAAGGCATGCAAAAAAAAAAAACTAACATTTTAAAACTGGAATTTACAAGGTGGCAAACTCAAAATTGTAAATAAAAGCAAGGCCTTCATAATTACTTCTAACTAGCAAAGGAAAAAAAAACACTTTTGCTTTGTTTTAACCCGTTAGGAAAACTTTATTCAGATTTGTATACAAAGCGTTGCAATTGGCAACACTGTAGGCCAATTTTGAAAAAAAAAAAAAAAAAAACTTTTTACCCAAAGTTCAACTACCGAGGTATTTAAACCGCTTTGCGGACGAATTCGTTCGTGTTCGTTGGCCGTCGACGTCCATTTTTTTTATCACGTGACTAGTTCGCGACGACCATTCGTTACGAATTCGCGGCAAATTCGTCCATGTACAGATGTGTAAAACCTGCTTAAGAAAATATCTTTCACTTTTCGCCACTCGTTGCAGCAGCATATATAAATATGGATGTTGAGGCCTACATGTTTGCTAAGCCATAGTCGATGCATGGCGCTATGCGACGCGCAAACAATGTTTGACAAACTAGGCCCACTTGGTTGTTGTCATACGAGCGAGCGTAGTCTTTCCGAACATGTTCGACATTGTAGATGAGCGCGCCAGTGATGAGGTGGCTCTTTTGAGAGCATTATCAATAGAGAATATGCAAAACGCGCAAAGAATGTCGAGCTCTCGTGACACAGCTAGTATAAATCATCCTAAAAAAAAAGCGATTATAAGTAAATCGATAATTTGACATCCCGAAGTCGGATCCATCGTTACTATCGTTAGCTAAGTCTACTTAGCTTTATTATCATATAGGCTACAAGTTCGCATTATATTGGAACCGCAATTTGTCACGCATATACGCCATATACAGTTATACACTTAGGCCTACGATACCTAAGCCTTATGGCTGGGCCCCACTGCTCCAATGCGTCCGATACGATACGACAAGATTCCATGCGCTACGTATCGTTTGCTGCGTGTAGTTCCCACTTGTCCGTTGTGTTTACATGCTACAGACAACAAAGATGCCGAGCTTCATTCGACGCCATTTTGTTGAGCAGACGAAACCTCTTCCGATACGATACAACAATGCAATCCGAATGAAATATTTCATACGGATGGCATGACGTCATAACGACAATCCGATACGTCGGTTGCCATGACAACTGACGGATCATTTCGTACGCGAACGGAGCAGTGGGGCTCAGCCATAAGCATCTGCACATACGGTAGCGCTGTCGTCAGGATCGAAATTGGTGTTTTGAATTGAGACCATCCGACTAGTCTTAGAAACGCCAGTAGTGTTCAATAAGAAGAAATGTTGACACATACCCATAATATGTAGTGAAAATGACACTACACGTAGGATTGTAGGTCATACATGTAGTATCATTTTCACTACCTATTATGGGTGTGTTTGAATATGTACATGTACTGCACCTACATTGCAGCTGGCCAAATATTGACCATTTTTTAACGAATTCAAAACTTACGACACCGTTTGTAGCGCAAAACAAAAGGTGCAAAGGTTGCAAGTAGCAGCTAGGCAACTATTGAATGTTGTCGTTCGTTAAAAATGCATTGACAACAATCGATATGGGGCAGTCCAGCAAAGCCTGGATAGAAAAGCTACAATGTACACAATGCGTAGTAGGCTTCATAGGTAAGGCGCCTACAATAGGTATGTAGCACAAAAAAATACTCAAAATAGCCAATGATTTTTTGTAAAGCGCCTAGCTATTTAGAAATTGGGCGTACTGGCGCGTGCGTAGCCTATCGAATTTCGTTTGCCACCGAGATTTCTCTAATGTGACAATGGCCACGTCGGCCTATTGGATTCCAATAACTGCGGCCACTATACCGAGGTCGGTCGACGAGAAACTTGTAAATACGGCTCCGTAGCAACCGTGTTTGGTTTTGTTTTATATGCTTCGAAAACATGTTAGTTCAAAAGTTGAAAATATTCAATACTGGAGCTAATCATGCCCGAATTATAGTACGTAGCGCGTAAGATGAGATTAACACCATGGCTTTTGATGAAACGTCGGAAGACTAACATATAAAAATAGATAGTTGGTCGCGATTTTTGAGTAAAAGCTCAATTTATTTGTTTAGGTAAAATGCGCCAAACAGTATCTTTAGCTTGGGTGGTTTTATTTTACGCGTTAACCGAAAAGTGAAAAAGTGAAAGTGTGAAACCGGGAGAAAAAAAAATACAAGTTTCAGCTTTACAAATTTCGGTTTCAAGGTTTCAACTCAAGCAAGATACATAGTGTAGGCCTACTTTTAATGTACATGTACAAGCAGAGATAAAACAAATCTTTAGGTTCTAATTTTAGCTTTTAATGTGAACGCGCCTTAAGAGCGGGTGCCGTTGCTCGCCATTTATAAACAACGCCAATAAAATTGGGAATAAACTAGCAAAATCTAGATGGCACTAGTTTACAAAGAAAAGCCAACCGGTACGAGGAAAATTAATGCTGTAGAATCCGGGAGCCAATTCTGATTTTAATTGGCTTAATTATGATTCTAAGCTATCTATTCAGGATGGGCTACTTCAACCCGTCGATACGCATACAATGAGCCAAAGCTGGTGCCTGAAACATGCATAAAAGAGTTGCAAATGACATTTTATTTTATTGCCTGAATAATAAAACATGCCTAGATCACTAAGTTTACTCAGCGACTTTTCATTGTTATCTGGACCTATATGTAGTAGAATATTATCAGCCTGCGTTAAATAATTGATTTCGTTTAAAGTGCCTCCCGTACAAGCATAAGCATAGTACATTTCGACGTAAAACACTGGGTTGCAAAATTCGCCATTAAATTCCCCACGCATTCGCCCAAAAAATTATCAAAATTCTGATACACACAACAAAATGTAAAATCGGTGAAATAGGCTCAAAATGAATGTCATTTTGGTAAGAACGTGAAGATTGTTATAATTTTGTGGCTAATTTGGCGGCTTGACGACGGATTTTGGACGAGTGCAACACCCCTCATAATATCCCACACTAGCAAAGAGTATAAATGAGAAAAAATAGTTTGTCGGCAGAAAATACGTTTTCAAACTTTAAGACTAGAAAGTAATTAGCCGAGAAATATTTTAAATTTATTAGAAATATTTTTCTATTTGGGCCTAATAAAATTATTTTCAATCAAAACCTCAAAATTACTTTTTTTATTTCCTATAAATTATTTTTCAATTTCTAATAAATCAATTTCAAATTTCCTAAAAAAATATTTTTTTTTTCAAATTGGCTAAAACTATTATTTCTTAATTTTAGTTAAGTTAGTCGTAGGCCCTATAGGTAATACATGTGTATAATGAGTCATATAACTAACGTGGGCCCTATTTAAGGCAATAAGAATTTGATGATAGCATGTAAACCGGAAATGAGCGTTGTCTGCTATCCGCCATTAAAATCAGACTTTGCCATTGAGTGAACATTGATCAGCCGTTATCAATGGTAAACAGGGTGGCGATTTAACATTGAGAGCATCTGAGCGCAGCGCTCCTTTTAGGTTAAAACGTGAAGCCTAAAGATATTACATGGTGTAAAGAGTAAAGAGCTAATGAAATCGGCACGCGTGCCATAGATTGCAATGGCTCTGTCTGAAGGACTACTTAGGCTACTGTAGTTACTTAGGCAATTTTTTTTTACTACGACTAGGCCTATTTGTAGACCAACTTGTATGCAAACAGCAAGCAATAATGTGGCGCCAGTGGAAATCAGTCGTCTATTTTACACTAAACAAACTTATTAATAATAGACATGCTCGCAAGCACGCATCTTAAGAATTGCTCATTAGCAAAATCTACGCCACTGGGAAATCATTGAAAGGATGACTGCTTAAATAGCTTATCCATCATGCATTTGGCGGCTCCATCGTTCAACTTAGAAGGATTGTCCGATTGATAGATTAAACATCATCCGCCAAATGAAAAACACTTGAGGAAGGCAATCCTGTGCACAATCCGAGCGAGCGAGGACTTCTATGAGACTCAAATGGCACTTTAGTCTGTTTGTGAGTTCGATCCGTCTGACGCAAGAGTGCATGCTATTCGAGATCCTGCTAACCTAGTATGCGAAAGGACATGAAATGGTCACGCTTTAGTTAAGCTTGGAACATTATTTGATAACGTTTATAGTCGCAATATTTGCCCAAAGGATGTTTTTTATTTTTTTATTTTTTTTAGCCTATGGGCTTGCGACAATAACAATGCTTCAAAAAGATAAAAGGAGAAAGTCTGTTCCGAAATAAAAGAAAGAAAAGCATCATGCTGAGTTTGAAGATAAAATATTTGCCGTTGTAAATCAAACGCATATGAATCTGCGTAGCCTATGTTGAGAATCTGCAACATAGGCCTATAATTATTCCCAGTGCGTCCCATTGCTCGCTTGTCTTGAGACACGGTGTATTAAAAACAAGATTGCAACCCATTCTGCCGGAGCGATATACAGTCTAGGGAAAAGAAAAATTGTCGTTACGCAAAATACAATTGAGCGCCTAGCAGGGAGCGGCTACTTGAAAGTAATGTTCAATGTCCCCTTTGGGATTGTCTCGAACTGTCACCGAAAAAAACAAAATAAAAATAAGTGTCTAGAACTATGATATTTACATGTAGGCCTAGGCCTACGCGGTTGAGTCTTGCATATTAAACATATGTTGGAAGAAACTGGGATAGTAGTGCTGTAATAGCGGAAGTGACGACTTTGGTTGGTATCCCTAAGCGTAAGGGTAACCATGAAGCACTAAAAGCATTTGAAGCATATTTTTATAAGCGACCCGGAGCTACTATCTAAAAATATCTAAATATACAAAAAAATTTAATTCTAAATGGATAATAAGCACCAAAAGCATAATTGTCCTTGAAAAGCACATTTTAGCATTTTTCCCTTTTAAAAGCCCAATCAAAAGCATATTTTGGACGATTTTGAAAATTATTTCAAAAGAAAAAAATCACATTTTGGAGCATAAATTTCCAGAAAAGCACATTTTTGAGCATAATATTTCTTGAAAAAGCACATTTTAGAGCATAAAACTTCCTGAAAAGCACATTTTAATGCAGAATTTCTGATTTTGAAAAGCACTTGTAAAAATGCTTTTTTTTTCCGAAAAGCACAATCACGTCTTGCTGTAGTGAATTAACATTCTGCGACAACGTAAGTTATATTTAAAATCAGTCAAATCACTGCAGTTAGTTTTTTTTTGTTAGAACGAAGTATCAGCTGGTTATCTGAATGGTTTAAAAAATATCTTTTGTAAAGGGACATCTACATGTATGTGAATTCGGCATCTTGCAAATGTTGTCATAACTCGGAAGGATGTTTTTATCCAAACGGAAGTTCAATTTATTTTTCAAAGAATTTCCGGATAAAAAATCTAATAAAAAACAACCAGACCATGTCCAACGCATAACAATAGACATATAACGCAAGAGCCATATTCCTGAATCCTGACACAACCCATACAGCTGGTATAGGCCTATAGAGTACAGTAGGCCTACATTTGTCCATTCGATAGGTCTATGCATTTTTTTTTATTGATTGATGATTTTTACTCTTTTTATTTTAGAAAATATAAAAAAACCGTTCCTTAGGGCTTCTTCAAAGATATGTTTCGCGCCTTTTTAGAATTTGCCCAGGAAAAGTAGGGAAATGAATTAGTTTGCAGTCTTAAACTTAGCAGTAATTTTAACTTTTTTTTTTTCCACAATCTAAATGGACAAATTCTAGACAAAAGATTACAAAATTAAGTTTTAAATTTTAATGGATAATGTCTAACGAATGGTGCTTGATCGAGCGAACAGTTAGTTTTTGATTGAAAAATCGATGTCGCTTCTCCTTTAATGCTTTTGAATTTTGAACCTTTTATGGTCATGCTATTTTCACTACCGGTATATTATGAAAAATAATTCGTCATCTGCTTTTGTCCAATATTATGGCTGTGGAAAAATGGAAGCCTGCTTGAAACTAAGGCTGGTATCCCTCTCTCAGACTAAATTTGAGACTCGAGCATAGCTTAGTCTAGCTGATCTCAAGTCTAGTCTAATTCAAGTCACGTTTTAGTTCCCTATGCTGCAGTAGAGTTTGAAATTTGAATGAATTTGAGGAAACATGCGGGGCCTGTCACGTGATGGGCATATAATTAAAAATCTTTCTAAAAACATCGCCTTGAAAAAGCAGAATTCAACCCTGAGTTCTGTGGAGTGTTGGAGTGGCGCAGTGGTTAAAGCCATCGCCACCAGGGTTCCACCCAATTCACAGTTTTCAGGATCGAACCTATTGCAGCGCCATCTATTAAAGTTGGTGGGGCTTAAGGAAGTCTCGTGGGTTCTTCCGCCTCTCTTGATACGAGGGCCATGGCACTGGCGCCGTTTCTGGCGTCAGCGCCAGAAATGGATTTTTTAAAAAAATCCCAAAAATCATCATTCGTCTCTATGTATTAGAAGCCACGTCCTTTTCTTCCACACCAGGAATTGAACCCTCACACCTCTGAACCGTGGGGGTGATGGCCCTAACGACTGCGCCACGCCAACACTAGATAGATTTCAGCGTTGAATATAGATATAAAATGTGACAATTTCCTATTTATTGTGAGATCGCGGGAAAGCTTCTTTATGAGGGCCAAAACCCCATGTTGAGTCTATGGGGCTAACAGGTAGTTACCCAAAGCTCTATGTGGCCAACTGTAAG
>JAQIYI010001173.1:0-13076 GCA_034700265.1 Polyzonium germanicum
GATATACAATTTGTATGTTCGAAGGTTTTAACACTGTTGTACATGTTTTGAGTTAGTCTAGGCCTGCACTACAGTTATATAGGGCCCCAAGGGCGGATTAACCTGTAGGCCTATTTCATGTAAAGTGTATTTATCTGCGCACAGCGTACTTTTTCTAGTGTTTAAATTCACGTTTGTTGACTTTTCTCGTGTTTAGGCCTCGGCTAGTTGTTCCTTATTTCTTTCTCTAGCAATGTAAACACACGGCCTCTATTATACACGGTTTTATTAGGCCTATGCTTTCAGCGTGGAAACAAGGTGTGCGTGCATGTGCAAATGCGAGAATGCTCCATTTAAAATGGCGCCATTTTTACTTTTTTTGAAATAAACGCTTAAAAGTTCCTGCAAGGCGTGGCTAACCTTCAACTCAAGGAACTCAAATAGTTCTTAGCGAGCGAAGCGAGATTGAGGCTGGAATCACTAAGGACTTTTCGAGTTGTCTCGACTTGAACAAAATCCCAGGCCAGCAGGCTGAGAATACGTCCTTTTTCCATTCAGAGATAATGCAACAAATGACGTCACTTAACACCTATTCGCACTTTTGCCCACTATTTGGCCCCTAATCTTTGGCAGATTTTCCACTTACATTTTAGTTTGGCGGCCATTTTGCAACCATTCATTAACGCCCGCCATCGCCGCCGCCTTATCAGCAGCTCGCTTTTATTTCCACCTGTTTCGAGCTTTCCCAAATCAGTCGTTAATCTAGGAATATTTAACAAACAAACAATTAACCATAAAACAAAGTGCGTTTCACAAGAATTGTTTTCATGTACTGCAGTATCGACCCTGTATAGGCCTACATGTACCTAAATATATATATTTAAATAGCGCAGTAGGCCTAGAGTTTGATATTTAATTTCTAATACGCAGTGTACATATATTTTATAGTAAAACTTGCGATTCTCAGAAATGTTTTCTGACGCTTCGAGATTTCCACGCAACAAACGCTTTTAAATTTGTAAACCCTAGGCCAATGACGTTTCAGCATCCGCTTTTGAATCGCATTTAAGCCTTAAATGTCTCACATCGTGCGGCGCAATATGCAACAGTATTTCGTAAACATTTCCGATAGACAAAGCCTAACGAATGATTGCACATTTTGAAACCTTTGTCACTTTTCATCGCATTTTATAACTGTTTTCGTATTTTCCTAAAGACGGATTTATTTAAATCGCCCGTAAGTTTGATTTTTAATACGTTTGGCATATTCTTGCATCGATAAACATCGATACTTTCACTTAGCAGCTAAGATGTAGGCCTAAACGAGCTTTTTCCGAACACGTTTGCTTTCGCCCCATTTTTTTCCCCCATTTAAGCTTAATTTAACGCACTTTTCGCATCTCGTAAACGTTGACAATTTCACTAGTTCGCAATAATGATCTAGCTTGTAGGCCTACATGTATCAGGGTAGCATGTCGAATTTTACATTATTTGCGCCATTGTCCGTCATTGCACATCGGACATGCGCAACCTATTCTGCTGGCGGGCCACCTCCCAATAGGACATAGAAGTGTTTTTAAAGGGCTATTCAAGATCAGTTTGACGTTTTTTATTTGTTTATTTTATTTATTGTTTTATCTTTAAAAAATTAAATTCAGAGAAAAACTAATTTTGTGTACTCATTTTTACTAAATTTAACATTTACCCGCCATTCATCTCATGTCTCGACTCACACATTTCAACTTCCGGGGAAAATGCTTGGGGCGCCTTCCAGTGGCGACTTTTGTAAACTTTGTTTTGTATAGATCGACACTCATGGTGATCACGACGCGAGTAAACGATCGGAGCAGAATTGCTCGTGAACACAGGAAATACGTAGCCGGAAGTTCTAATGTGTTGTCATGATTTGGCGCCAAATTTATCCCGTCATCTGCTAGTTCAAATGTAATTTTCGCGTGTTTGGGTGAGTGTTAGTGGAGAACGAATCAAGCGATATTGACAATTTTCGCGAAATAGGTTCCAGGAATTCATGAAGAAATTAAGAATCCAAGAAAATGTGAGTTTAATTTATTCAGATTTTGCAAACAGATCATGAGAATAGTCCTTTAAAGAGGAGGCGAAAATTATTTTGGCTTTTTTTGGTTTTAGCTTTTTAAAAGCCGGCCGAGGGCCGCACGTTGAGCAATGAGCATGCCTGCTCTAACATGTAGTACATCTAAATGACGATCACTAAAACTCTCGCATAATGGTCTCTCATCCAATCGAGTGCTCATTGATTAGTATGTCAATTGATTTCACCCTCAAGCTCCTTGCTCAGAATTTCCATTCACTCCATTCTGCAATGTGAGTTTAGTGTGCCCAGTAAATAACGAAATGATAAATATCATCTTTGTCTTTCGGTGTATTCTTGGCGTAAACTTGCCATGTTCATCATTGGCTGCTAAAATAACCCATCAGTTTTCAATTTGTATTTTATCTAAATTGTCGCCATTCTGAGAGCGACTGGGTTCGACAAGAAGAAAAAAATGTACAAAAATCTCCGGGTTGGAAGATTACCCTCTGTTGATCTCGCATAATGAATCAATTGACGGAGCAGTTTGTGCCAACCCAGTAATGGAGAGAAAATTGCTTTTCTAAAGGGTGGGTGCCCATCAAGAGATGGAAAATGAGCGAAAAAGCCTTCAGCGAGAACCTAATATATGCCCCTGGGTGATCATTTGTAACGACTTGCTAACTTCGTTACATTACGCGCATGTATCCTCCTCCTCCTCCTCCCACTGTATATGGCCTAAATGTTCAATTCATACATGTGCATGTGGATGATGATTATACCTAGTAAGACTACACTATTTGAATGCTGTTTTGAATATTTTAAATACGAGCAGAGAGCCTGTTGTCAAAATTGCGCGGTTTTTTGTTACAATTAAAGGGGAAGCGTCAATAAGTTTGACATTTTTTTAGTTTTAGCTTTTCCCGATTTATCTACTAGTAGAGAAAATATTATGTGCAATTTTAGATTTTTTTCCGTAATCGAGATGTACATTTGAAATAAAAATAATAGCGGACCTTCACTTCCGGTAAACGATATATGTGCTTCATCGAGATGCGCCACGTGATACTCTGTCGCGTTCCACGTGACACTATGTGGCGCCTCACGTGACACACATCATGCACCTTCGATGATCGCAGACTTAAATGGAATGAAACCGGCGCTCCGAGTTTATTAAATTCAAAATGGCGTCTCCCATGCGACAAGTTTATTTAGAAATTTTTAATTCTATAATTTTATTTTTTTATTTTAGCCGTAAATCTATATTTAAATATTCTTAATTTTAACACGTTGAGTGTAATATTACCCTTAAATTAATTTTTTTTAGTTTTATAATTATGAATTTTGAAAAGTGTCAAAGATCACCACCACATGTAGAATTTGAAATCTTTAAATTTAAAACGACGTATCATTTATGGAAGTGGGCCAATTTGGTAAGCCCACAAGAGGAACTACAAGCGCGCACTTCAGGAAATTCGTTTTTCTTCCTTAGCAAGATTAGTAGGCCAAGATTATCTCTTCAAAAGCGATAACGGTGATAAGTTATCAGTTATTAAGTAATATTGTAGGCCTAAAATCTAAATTGCCCAAACAAAAGTTGCAACAACTTATGCAAATAAGAAACACTCTCTTGGAACCTCTGTAAAGTGATGGTGATGCTCGTTTCATATATTCATTATTCAAGAATCAGGCTTTGTTTGAATGAATGGATTTGAATGATTTTAGCATCACTTTGTATGCGGTACATATACACAAGGCGCCATTGTTTGTCTTTAGACTTAATAGAAAGTGTTTTGGTTAGAAGTTTAAATCTGTTCTTGATTGCAATTATCTGCTGTCGTTTATATTGAACTCAGAATAGATTCTCATCTGCAATTCTAATCCAATAACGTGCATCTTGGTCACTTCGCTTTGTTTCATTGTCCGAGCGAACGTTTGTCCGTGTTTCTCTCTGTGTCTGTCTTTGTCCTTTTTCGTCATTTTGCATCGAAAAATAGGTTTTTGTGGACCTGCAAATTCCACGAATATTTTTATCCATGGCGCCCAGTATAGTTCTCTTAAAACCTGACTTGCTTTTCAAATTTCAGCTAATTCCGGCCACGGAGCAATGCATTTAAGAATTTATCCTTTGCCTGGCATGTTCTAATTTGCGACCATTCGATTGCGTCGAACCAGTTGCCAGGACAAAAAGTCTGGTTGAATTCCTGCTTCAGGAAGCCACGCTTCTTCCACTCGCAATCCAGGAATCGTGGGTTCAATTCCTGCAGCACAACTGTGTCTTCAAAGCGTTTATGTGCTGCCATCTGGTGTATTATGGTTAAAATAATTTGAATTAGAATTAGAAATTATACTCCACAAGCAGGCCCATTGGGCCTATGGCAGAAGGATTATTCAGTCCTCTACCCTCCTGTGATGCCTGCTAAACGCGTTCAATTTCGGATTACCTTTAATCAGTACGCGAATGAAGAGATATCTATGTACCATGTACTAAGTTTGCTTTGTTTCAAGTACGTGTGTGCTAAAGGTATCATTGTTTTGATATATATAATGTGATAACAACATGCTTTGGCTCGCGATCGTCCTCCATTTTGTCACTGTTTCGTGAAGCAGCATTTTGTATTCGCGCGTCGTCTCAACTTCACAAGTTGCAATTAGCGATTACTGCAATCATCACCATCCATTGTTCTTCCTTAGGCCTCCTGCTGTTCTTCATCCATGTTTTACGGCTAGGCCTATTTTTCTATATTTTTTGCATAATAAAAAATAGGCCTTCTTAGGCTTTCATTGTATTTATTATGCACGTGACTCATTATATTAAGAGCCTACATTGTAGCTGCCTGAGCCAATAGGCCTAAGATTTTCTTTTACCATCTGGTCCGCCTACTCCTCCTACGTCCGAGTTTCCAATTGGTCACGAGCTTCCCGTCGAGCATCACGTAAACTGACGAGGTTGCTCTGCGCTTGGTTCAACCAGGAAAGCGAAGAAAAGAAATAATACAAAAATAGGCTTACTCAACTTAATGTTCGTGATAAGATTGGTTGTTGCATATGATCATGATGATGAAGTTGACAAAATCTTGATCGCATCAGACTCGATGACGTCATTCAGTTTTTTTATGGCATTAGGCCTATTTTTTTCCTTAATCTAAACTTCTAGAGTGTCCCTTTGCTAAGTGGCTGGATTTATCTTTCTTTGCGGGTCGCGCCAGACTGCTGGGCACCAAAAGCGAGGAAATCAATTCCAATTTCCGTTCGGTGTCCTCCTCGACCATCGGCGACATTATCGTCATCAGCAGCAGTTAGGCCTAGGCGGGATCATCCTGTTGGTGGACAGCTTTGTTTATCTCTTCCAAGTGTGATAACTCCATGATAATCCTGCATTTTTTGCATTGTTGTCCAAGACGACAAGATGAACAAATTGGACATCCTCCTAGGGAAAGTTAACACACAAGTACACATCCGTTTGTGAAACTTTATTTTAATCTCAAATGTGTCTTAATTATTATTACACTTTGTTCTCAAGATATGATGTCAGATTGGTGATTAACAAGAAATTCTGACATTTTTGAGTTTATCCAATGCCCCCTCTATGCGGCTCCAATGTGTAAGCAACGTTTGACTAGAAAAGGACATTTTCTGGTGATAAACAAAGTCTAAAGCTCGTTTCCTTTCCAATTTTTGATACAAATCGCATGTAATGCATCGGTAGAAGTACAGATACACTGACAACAATATTCGACATACTTGTTGTAAGTATTGATCTGGCAACTCTGCTCATCTTAAAAGAGAGTGTTGCCAGATCAATACTTAAACTCTGCTGGCACAACATCTCGTCGTAGAACTACCATAAGGATCACCTTAAACACATCAACTTCTTAGCATAGGTTGGTTCATGGTTGTGTGTTGGTGAGTTTGATCGTTTTTTTTTCTTCTTTTTTTGGAAAATGTTTTTGGAGCGTCTACCAGCTGTGGAATAATATCCCTGAGGCTGAAGCATGCTGGGGGAACTTCAAGTGTTTAGAACTGGTCATCCGATGCAGGAGCAGCAATCAAGTAGCATCGCGTGGCAAACTCTTGTATTTCGGATAGTTTGTGCGCATATTTGGCCAAAAGAAAGTTGAATATTCATACATCGCCGCTCTGATAATGTTTGAAATCAGTTAGGTCTACTTTGTTGACCAAGGATTTGTGTTGGCTCAAAATAAAACTATTTCCGGTTTTAATTTTGGGCGCAATTTAAACTGAGGAATGGCTTCAAATTATTACAAATTCTCGCTCGCTCAGACAAGAAATAAAACATATCACACTTATGCAATCATTGATCCCTCTTTGTTTTCTACATTGCCCTTCGTGGCTACTCCAACTTAGAAATGGCCAACAAGCATATCGATATATCAAAGTATCGATAATTTTGCTCCAAATATCGAACATCGACTTCTATAATTCCACTTCGTTGCAGCATCGGTAGGTCTACATCGATATTTACGTCAAAACTAAAGGCTAGGCCTTAAAAAAAATACAAAAAAATGTTTATTGTAAAAATTTGAAAAAACAAAAAAACAAAATGGCGATAAAGGGTGACTCTCTCACCGAGGGGGAATATTTGACACACCGAGGAGGAGAGGGGGGGTCATCCCCCGCTGAATTCAACACTGGTATCTCTCCATTGCACCACACAAAATTCAAAATGCAAACAGCAGTCGACTTCTTGGAGGAATAAAATCTTCGGGGGTGCTGAGGGGAAGGGACTTGAAGGGAGAGAGTCATCATCATCATAATCATGAAAAATTGAAAGAGAGAGGGGGTGGAACAAGCCAGAAGTCAAGTGACTGTTTTTTCTTCTTCTATTGAGCAGGTGCTCAGCAGGCACCAGCTTACTATTTTACATGTAGAGACATACTGCATACATATGTGGGCCAGTTGGACACGCACCACAACCTCTCGTTTCCACTCTGTGGCCTGTAGTGCCTCGATGCCTCATGTGAGATTGTGAGTCGCTCGGAAGGTTCACAGAAGTTAGAAGCAACTCTCAAGTCTCCACCTCTTCGCGCTTTTGCACTCCTCCAGCAGCAGCAGTAGCAGCCAGCGCGCTTCTTATGTGGTGCACCCCAAGATCCCCTTGTTTTAGTCGTGGTGGCAGAGCCGGCAGCAGCAGTGCACCAGCAACGCAGAGGCACGCAGCCCAACCACAAGTCACAACTCAACTTAGTCACTCACACAATAGTGCCACTGTCAGCCAGACGTCTTCGTCTTGGTCGTAAACATTTTTTGGCTCGAGTTTTGTTTTTTGCTTGCTGTTGTTGTTGGTGTTTCTTTCCAATCATAAGTTGACTCGAGGTTGTCTTGTGCATCTCTGTCGGAATGAAGTTCTAGAACGGCTGCCAGAAGAAGGAATATTTCATCTCACTGCAAAGGCCTAAGTTTTTTTGGACCCAAGGAACCACCTGTTACATCTTTCAATATTCGAGAGGGGCGAAATGTTGTTGCTGCTCATCTGCAACATATGTTGTCTTCTGAAAGTGCTTCAGATTTTGCCAGTTTGGTCTTCTTGAATTGTTCGCGTTGTTTCTGATTCTTCAAAGTCTTTTTGATTTTTTCTTGTTTAAAGTTTTTGATTTCTTTTTTGAATTCTAAGCCTTTTACGGATTATTTATTTGTTATTTGTGCGCATTTGAGGAAGAGTGATTGCTTTTTTTGGGTATTGTCCTTCTCGTCCAAATTCGTGAATGGTCTTTTTGCCCACCATGTCCTAACCGTTTCGATGTCTCGCACGTAGGCAATGGGTGTGAAGCCAGTCGTCCGTAGAGGTAAATCTTTGAACTTTTGTTTCTCAAGACTTTTCGTTACTCCTACTTGTACATGTAATTAGAATTACATGAAGGTCTTTATAATTACATGCTGCCGTTTCTAATTACATATAATTAAATTTCAAATTTAACCTTTTGTTTTTTATGTTTATTTTCCATTCCCTTTTTTTTTGGAAATGTTAGAAATTTGGAGCTTCTTTTGTTGGTGTTTGCTAAAGCTTTAGGGTAATAGCCCTATCTGACTACATGTATGACTTGAACTGAGCTCAGTCTTGCTCATCTCAAGTCTAGTCTAATTATTTAATTAAGTTACGATTTATTTCCCTATGGTGCAGTATTGAGTATAGACTTGAACGTGTATTAACAAAATCCATTACTTGGGACTAGAATTTAGTTTAGTTTGTTTCAAGTTCAAGTAGTGCTCAACTGTTCGATATACCCCTTAGGAATACCTGCGTTAGTTTCAAAAATGTCACATTTAAAATGTAAAATTTAATTTTTTTATCAGAATTTTAACTTAAATTTACTTCTGGGGCCAGTATTCCGTTTTGCAAGCCACTTGAGCAGAGCTAGTTTAGCTAATCTCAAGTTTAGTCTAATTCAAGTCACGCTTTTGTTTCCGATGCTGCAGAATGTAGTAGACTTGAACGTGGCTACCTTTTAAGACGCCTTATAGGCCTGATCATTTTCATTCTGCTATTGCGCTACCGGGTATTTTAACTAAAGTTCAAGATAAGCCTATCTTCAATCTTAAGCTTAAGAAATAATCGTCGTCTGCTTTTGCCCACTAAACAGGAAGTATGCATGTATGTCGCTGCACAATGGATCACTGCCTAGGGTCTATAGTCCCTATGACATAAACCATATTCAAATTAAACCTTTGGTATTCTAACATTACCGGTAGTGTTATGAGGAAAACTTTAACGCGCCTTGAAACGTGCCTTAATTTCACAGGGATTACATTGACAAGGCAACTTAGGCAAGTCGCATTCAAGTTTTACTAATAAGTAATAACTCTTAACGATTCTTAAGAAACTTCTTTTTTGGTAACATAAGCGTTGGGCTTAGACGTCCAACGGTTATAACGATCAGTTGAGCACGACTTGTAACAAACTAAACTAATTCTAGTTCCAAGTCACAGGTTTTGCTCCCTAAGGCCTACGTGTATAAGTTGACTAAATAGTTAGTTAGCCACGTTCAAGTTCACTCCATGCTGCACCATGGACAACAAAATCGTGACTTGAATTAAACTTGACTTAAGATGAACTAACTAAGCTCACCTCTAGTCACGAATTTAGTCATTTCAGGTCACTAATTAGGGCTAGTAAAGAAAGGGATACCAGCCTACATTAAACAGGCCTAGAGTTAGTTAGCACTGGACTCGACTGGAGGAACATTTATAAAATCCTCTCATTGGCCAAAAGCTGTCAAAAAGGTCCTTTAGTCGCACTCAATTGAGTAAGCACTAAGCAGGAACTTGACTGTGACAATTTTTGTATTTATTTTATTAGGCTTGATAAAAACTACTTTGAAAATTAGACTAGCCTAAATAAAAATCGTTAAACAATCAATTTATTGTTGCGATGTTCACATTCGGAGCTCGTGTTTAGGCCTACGAATTGGGTTAAATGCTTAAGTTCAGCAGTTATCACTTTTAATATTTTCCCAAAGCTCGTCCACTTACGAGTGAACTTGCTTATTAATTGATGATCTTCAATACACGCTCGTTGCATTGTCTATGCCCATGCGGAGGAGCCTCATTATGTGCGCGGCGCAGCCATTAAATCCTCGGCAACAAACAAACAATAAACATGTTAAATGTAAATAATTTCCAAACAATCGTCCTCTCATGGAAAATATGGTTTCAATATTTGGCCTTGAGCTGAGCTCAAAGAAAGAAAGAAAATGAAATAAAGACGAGAAATCATTATCTGTAATTAGTAATTAGCTCGCTTGGGCCTCTCTTTCCAAACATCCCCTATTGTTCGTGGTGTGCGCAACTGCTGGCTGCACGAGTACAATGAATGGATCGTTGCGTTTGGCCTTTTCCCACGGTGCCTTGACTCTTTTTCTCGCTCGCAATGGCGGCGACAGCGGCGATACACGCCCGACCGCCAAAATGGCCGCGACAATGGCGGTCAACATGATCCCTCGCCAACGAACGATCCGCCGTCGTCCACGACCATTCCATCCGAGCGACGCCGCCACTTTCGAAACAATTACAGTTATTATGTCCATTGCACATAGTCATACATCTTTTAACACACCGTGTAATATTTTTAGGCTTCACATTTTGCCTCTAGGTGCGCCGCGGTGCTCAATCTTAAATCACGACCCAGTTAAGTTGCTTTTAATGGCGGCTGCTCTATGTTCACTCAATGGCACGGTTTACTTTTAATGGCGGCTAGCAGACTACGCGCATTTCCGGTTTACATGGTTTATTCAGGATTCAATGGATTGAATTTCTCCCACTCTATCGGCATGTGTGACGGTACGTCGAACGACGAACCGACCAACAGTCTCGTGGCATTTGAATCTCCTTAAAAGTCCTTCGCTCTCGCGGACAATTACATTTGACAATCTTTGTGAATGAACCTTTGTCTTGTATGAGCCTAACTTTTCAATACGCCTTGTAGACCTAACTCAGAAATGAGCTTCGTCTGCTAGCCGCCATTAAGGGCCACTCTTGCCATCAGTTAACAGTGGAGGCCGCCATTAAAGGTCCCTGTGGTTTTCCAATGAGCGCTGCAACACTCGCTAGCGGCGTATATGCAAAGACCTAAGGCCAAAATAACTCAATGCAAATCTCAAGAGCTCTCTCGAGTCAAGATAGAGGGAGATTAGTCAAACTTCGTAAGTGCGTAACGTAGTGAGATTGAGAAGTGCATACGAGCAGATAAGTAATTAATTTTGATGGTAATCTAGCTTCATATAATGAAACAATAATGGCAGCATCCAAGGATAGCTCGGGATTTTCTCGAATCGATACAGCTTCTTAAAGTGTTTAGTGATTCGAGCATGGTGCATTATGGCTGGAATCATTAGCCTAATGACTTTGAGAGCTGGCTCGACTTGAAAAAAATCCTAAGACTGGCTCTGATGACGTCATTTCTCATTGTTCTCTCAATGGAAAAGTGGCGTATTCTCAGCCTGTCTTGGGATGGGGATTGTTTTCAAGTCGAGACAGCTATTAGTCTGGTGCATTTTCGCAGGCATGGCGCCACCTAGCGAAATTTTTCAAGAAAAAAACCCATGCAGGTGTCCAAGCACAATAAATAGGCCTACATGGGACCATGCACTACTGTATTATTTTGGCCATTGTGTATGTGCTCAAATGTGGAATTAATAATCACATAATGACGCGTATTAGGCAGTCATTATTTGTAATCACATCAACTTGTACAAAGTTTAAAGTTCACAGTCTCTCGAACAAGTGAACATCCAGCGTGTCTCGTAGGCCTACAATCTGTAGGCCTAGGCCCATAGGCCTACATGGGTCACGAGTGCCATACAATAGGCCAAGGCGTGCCCCATAGAATCTGCACAGAATAGGTCTAGCTGCTCACACCCTCCGTATTACAGGCAATGAGAGATCCTGCGGCGTAAACGGACCGGTGTCTAGGCCTACTCTACTCGTGATAAACTGATAAGGGTCGAGCCAACTCACTACTGTACTTTTGACTTCACTCGACATGGTGGGATATTGACGAGAAGAGAGAAAGATTGTTATTTAGGCCTACTGGCCGGGCCTATCGCACGACTCGATTATGATCAGCAGCCCAAAGAATATGAACGAAAACCACAAAAGTAAGACCTGCAGCTTTTCTGCATGGGACCGCGAACAATAGACCAAGTGCAATTCAAATTGGCTTATCGAAAGTAATCTAGGACGAGTTACGCAACGACCATTCATCTTCTATACTGGCTTCAATGGCTACTGGCTGACAAGAGAACAGAGTTGGGGCATTGCCCCCCTTGACGTATGCCAGGGAGAGAACAAGTTGGTTGTTGCTTCCCCCTCACGTAAGAAATCTTCGACCAATCGAAACAAAAAGCGTTAAAACTGTTAAATTTCTAACAGAAAAAGTCAATGGAAGGCGTTATATTTTACAAATTGCCAAAGTATTTTCTCGACTCGCTTCGCTCGCTAGGACATATCACCCTTTTCGCCCCACAAATTATCAAAATGAGTAAACACCTAGGCCTACATCTAATTTATTCTAAAGTTTTAAACTGACATCTTATTATTTATTTAATAAAATCGGGGCAGAAAAGCACTCTGAAATGGCAAGCTTTGCCAACAATTTTTTTAACGTAAATGCAATGAGGCCTAAACAAGTTCAATGCTTTTTTGTGATAATAATGGAGGACGTGGGGCCTACTCAGGCTACTCTTTACGCCTGGAAAATCTGTTCCATCTTGATTTTAAATTGCAATTAAATGGTTGCACCAGGCCCAGTAACACTATTCAATGATGTGCATGAAGAGTTTCAATTCACCAGATGGCGTTCGAGAGAGTGCATGACGGATTCCGCGCGCTTATCTTCAGCATCCTCACCCTGTATATGCAATGTTGCTACGTAAAGATTAAATCTATATATAAAAAACCACTTCAAACCAGATAAACCCCTTTAAATCCTCATTAAACCGCTTTTTAAACCACATAGGCCAAAGTATCATAAAACCACGTAAGGTCCATTTCAAAACACATCAAACCACATAAGTACCATTTCAAACCACATACAAGAACCATTTCAAACCACTTCAAACCACATAAGAAGCATTTCAAACTACATAAGAACGATTTTAAACCACATAGGAACCATATAAAACCAGTTAAAACCCACACAACACTACTAAAAATAACATAAAACCAGGTAAAAATCACACAAATCCAGTTAAACGACAAAACCCCAAACCAATTATAAACCACATAAACCGATTTAAAAACCACTATGGTCTGCCACAACGTTGGCTATTGTTTGTGACAAATATTTTCGAATGTTTGTGTGTTAATGTGAAATTAATTTACAATTCTGGGTTCCGCCATCTTGGTTTTCCGAAATGCTCGGTTTAGTTTGGATTTTCAGACTTTTGTAAACTATTTTGAGTATTTTGACAAACCAAGATGGCGACTAGTAGCTTGACTCGACTATCAAGATTTCAAGTTGGGCTACTTTTTTCTAGCTAAAAACTGTTACATAATAAGCATGAATAATTAAAAAGTTAATTATTTTCTC
>JAQIYI010001174.1:0-13067 GCA_034700265.1 Polyzonium germanicum
TTTCTATAGCTTCTAAAAATTTTAGGATGTTGGATGTACAAAAATATGTTTTCAAAAGTGTAAATTTTTATTTTTATTTTTATTTTGTAACTTCACTCCCCCTTTAACACTCTTAAAACCCTAAATATTCTGAGCATAATTCAAATATGTGAAAAAAAAAAAAAGGATTTGTCAAACAAATACGCCAGGCGATCATCTACTGCTACCTCTGGGCATGGAGGCGCAGGACTGGTCCAATGTTTGGGTTCGTCCACAAGAGCAGAGACCTCGAGCAATTGGGCATCAAGATTCTGCCAGAGACGCAGCGCAGAGAATGGCCACGCGCGTTGCAGTCAGACATCAGCGTAAGTTTGATGCCCTAGCTGCCGCCATAACAAAAATGACATTATTACGTCAACGTAATTTACGTTGTTTTTGAATACTTGGCGCAGGCCATGGACAGCGTTGGATTCTGCGGAACGAGCAACGACGGAAACTCGGTGATCATTCGCGTCGCTCGTCGTCACGATCGCCGATGCGAAATCGTCGTCCACCTCCGTCTGAACACGGGCGACGTGTACGAGCATCCGGTCCATCCGGACTGTCACGTGACAAACACAGACGGGCGGACGTTTTCGGCTGGCGGACTGACTTTCGACGTGCTCGAGCCGTTGATGAGATGGAGGATCACCTTCAACGGAATTCTCAGGTGCGAATCGACCCACATATGAATGACGTCATCAACTGATTACATTTACTAATTTCTGAGCCGTTCTCCACACAACCAGCTTGATCTTGAGACAACTCGAGGCAAAAATAGTCGAGAAAAATGGGAAACTTGCAGCCTGACGGGTTCATGTAATTTGTGTTGATTTTTTCCCACCAGAAAAGTGGACAAATTGCGCCAAAATGTTTACCCGGACTCTCCCGCCATCGTACCAGTCAAGTTCAGCTTCATGTGAGTTTAGCAGCCGGCTTTGTTCTCTAAGCAGTGTTGCCAACGAATTTCTTGTCCCCTTCAAGCTCTTGCCCGAACCATGATTCCCCTCTCAAGTCGATCAAGAGTTGCCTAAATTTCTAAAACTAACTGAGTCGCCGTTGAGAACTACTTTGTTGACTTGTTTGACTTACACTCGTAGATGGAAACCGATGAACAACTACATTGGATTTCCGCACGACTTCGATCCGAGCATAATGGCCAAAACAATGGGCGAGCAGCACACGGGCACTATTGGAGACCTAATCGCCAGGCTGTCACAGCTGTAGGCCTAATTATCTATATACAGGGTGGATCTGTTAGAAGAAATCCATTTAAGTAAAAAAAACCCCTGGAGCAAATCGGAACACTGGTGTGCCAAACATAAGCTTAGGCCGGAATCACTGATCTCAAACCTCTGTCTCGAGTGAAGACAGCTTTAGTAGATTCCGCTTATGAAGAGAGATTACAGTCAAAATTCGTTATGCAGAACTGCATATGATAACTAATTGCCATTCATAACCGAAAGTTACTAAAGCTATCTTGACTCAAGAAAGCTCTGAGATTCGCAATAGTGATACTGGTCTTGATACGGTATACCGTGAGTAAACTTACAGGTTTCTACAGGGTCTCTCCCTGCAGATCAATTGAATTTGGCCGCCATTTCTTTTGCATTGTTTATTCAAGAGATTTTTCTCTATTTTAAAATGGCGTCTGATCGTAAATTAGGACCAACGGTGAAGAGTGGAGCGAACAATTTGGTCAGATTTACGGCACGGTCGCCATAGACGGGCAGGAGCAGCGAACCTTACTCCTTAGAGGACTCAAGGACCGCAAATACGGTAAGCTAACACGATTTAATATTTTGTAGGCTTCACGCATTCGCCGCTACGAGCGCTGCGGTGCTCAAGTTTTCCTTAAGTTTGAGTCACATGTAATGTAGCTTGAATGTGTGAGATTGAATTTCCATCGAGTTGCACAATGAAACTAACTTTTGATTTATTCATAAGTTCGCATTATTATCCGCTGAATTTGCAATAGTACTCATTTCTCGCTTTCTTTTAAGTTTGGCTCGAGTCGGCCTTGAGTCTTGAGTTGGGAAGTATTTTTAAAATCTTTGCCATTCAAACGCAGGAATAAGAAACTGGGACTCAGTCAAGCAGAGTGTCTCCATCAAGGGTGTCTCAGAGGTAGGACAATATATTCACCCAACTCAAAGCATTCTTAAGATTGTCTTGAGTCAAGACAAGTCTCACCACAATTTTAAAGTTCTTTATGGATTTTATAAAGCCCATACACAATTGTAAGCCCGTCTCGACTATATCGAGTCGAGATTGGCTTAGAATTGGGTCTTCAAATTCTACATGTACAATTGTACATGGATTGTATTGCGAACAAAAATGGCGTTCCCGGCCTGTCTTAAGATTTTCTCGATTCACGACGCATTCAAGACAGGCACCTTGAGAATTAACACTTGAATTAGATGCGAAAAGAGAATCAATAAAGGCCACGAGAATTCCCACATGCTTGCACCGTTCTCGAGATTTGAGTGAGTCTGGAGTCGAGCTTAAAAGTTAATTACCGTACTTCAATTGTGCTTGCAGAACGGAACATCGTTCCACTTCTTCAAAGAAGAACAAGCAAACAAGTACGAGTTAGCCGAGGCTTGAGCTACTTCCAATAAATAGAAGGATTCGATAAACCAGTGCATACTCTAATCAATCGATAAGTAATCCAATCTTTTAAATCGATTGAAACAAGACTGATGTACGGATATGTGTGCGCACCCTGCACCACGGTTGTGCGACACGTCACCGGCTGGCCAACTGATGTTGGCGAGCTGCTGGACAAGGACCACTTCAGCATGTCCGTCATAGCAGGCAAGTTTGCCTCACAAATCCTCGCTAAGCCCCATTACAATCTCGGCAACTAGGCTGGTAGCACGCAATGTGCACTTAATGTCCGAGCGAAGGGAGTAGTCGAGATTGGACAATTATTATTATTTTTTTTTCTTTTGCTCCTTCGACCAGGTGATCGCACCTACAAGCTTGACATGGACTTGGACAACGACGGCGTGCAAACCTTTCAAGGACCCGATTGGACATTCCAGAATAAAATCCGGATTTTCAGACTGAAATTAAACGGTAAAAATGGCTACGGATTCGTCGAGTGCGGACGACACGCCGTCCACGAGCAACGCTCGGTCTTGACCAAGCAAATGTCATTGCCGCAGCTCCAGGAACCAGGTGACGTAACGTGAGCCATATCAGGCTTATGTACATCAGGAGGTTTAAAATGGCGTTTCGTGACACTAAAGTGTCTCACTTTGTGGGTTCCGTTAAGAGTTTGTCAACAGCGACCAATTGGTGCTCTCCTTCGACGAGTTGGCGTGCCAGAGCAGCAAGCTGGTTGGTGGCAAGGGCTCTTCCTTGGCGCTCATGACAACTTTGGACCAGAAATGGCTAAGCAATAAAGTTAGGACCTACATGTAGCTCTAATCCTAGAACAATCTCGATGTATGGAGACATTGCAAAACACCCTCTTTTATCTAAAGTTTGAAGTGCCACAAGGAGTATGCATTCAGAAGCTGGCCTTTGAACAACACCTGAACAAACATCAGAACCTCAAGTCCGCAATTGCCAGCTTGGAAGACGTGACATGGTGAGTGCGATTTGGATTTTGACCATCATAGTTCATAAACATGACGTCATTGTCTTGAAAATAAATGTCGCTTCCCCTTTAAAGAGATAACGAGCAAATTGAACACGTGTAACACAAAGTGACGAGTTTGTTGTTCTCGCCACTTTGACAGGCAAAGACATCAGGGTGCGCCAATCGCAACACTACCGGAAGAGTGCAAAAAGTGAGGATTAAATTTCAATCCATCTTGGTCATGTTTTAAAGAATTGGCAGATTTTAGACAGCATCCAATGTGGTGACGTGGATCGAAATAAAGAAGATACAGGGTGATCCAAATGGCACATCGATACAGTGTCTGAGGCTGGAATGACTAATTACTTTTAGAGCTGTCTCGATTCGAAAAAATCCCAAAACAGGTGCGTCATTTTTTTTCCATTCAGGGATAATGGAAAAAAGCAGACGTCATCGTAGCCTGTCTTGGGATTTTTTCAAGTAGACAGCTCGAAGAGTCATTACATAGTGATTCCTGCGTTCTATATCACTTTAGGCTTAATTATTATTTTGTTTGTTCGTTTGTACCTTATATGCTTGTCGCATACATTACTTTCTAGAATGATCAAACTAGTGGAAGCGACCAGAGTGTCCGATTCGCTGAAAAGCCAGCTAGACCAGCGATTGAGAAAGATGTTCGGTGAAGAATATGAATCGATGAAGTTCGCCATCAGGTCATCGGCAATTGGTACGTGTCCATTAGCAATATATGCAATTCATCGGTCTATTTCCTAATAGGCCTAAATTAAAACCAAATTTACTCGCTATCGAAATTCAGTGAGGAAAAGAGTTTAGGCCTAATGGATTTTACAATGCGCACACAAATCGTAGGTGAGGATGGTGAGGAAATGTCAGCTGCTGGACAAAACGAAACGTTCCTCGGAGTGAAAGGACTAGTCCAGGTCAGGACTAATGTCGCACAACATTCATATAATCCAACCGGAAGGTTTACTCTAGTTAAACATTTAACTTACAATTAAAATCGCCTAAAAATCCCTTCTTCCCAAATGCCCATCATAAGCCAAAAAGATTTTTGTAGTAAAAAATCTCATAGACCTGTGATGAAGAGCAGACTTGAGTAAGACTTGAGTAAAGTCCCTGAGTGGATCTTAAATCTTTTCAGATCTGCGACGCAACAGTCAAGTGCTGGGCCTCACAGTTTTCGCATCGCTCCGTCGAGTACAAAAGGTAAAAATTTAATGAAGAAGTAAACTCACCAATCGTGAGACGTCCATCAAATGACACGAGCTTTGATCCACTGGAAAAATATGTTTGTCTGTTTGTTGTTTCCTTCCAAACGACTTCAGGCAGAACGGACAGTTGCTCAATGGCGGCATGGCCGTCGTCGTCCAACAGATGGTGCCAGCCGACGTAGCGGGCGTCCTGTTCACGAGTCACCCTGTAACGGGAAGCAGGGCGCACATGTTAATTTCATCGAACTATGGATTAGGCGAGGTAGGTCAAATTGAATTTTTTATGCACAATGTAACCTATGTGAAGATTTACGATGAAGGAATCTAGCGAAATTGACGAAAACAGAAAGTGCGTAGATGTTGGCACCAGTGGCGGTGGCGTAGCAACCCATGTGCGGCATGGTGCAACATTTACGCACTTCAACTTTTTGCGTTTAAAATACGTAAATTTAAATTCTGATTTTTTTTTTCGAAGTACATTTCACGGTAAAAGCTAAAACTTGAGTCTGAACGCAATTTTTCCATTGAAAAATGCCCCAAATATTTTATTTTTTTCAAGAGTGTCGTGTCCGGCAGTGCCGATCCGGACGCAATCCTCCTTGGACGCAGCTGGACGGACAAGTTGGACATTTTGGAGAAACAAGTCGGAGAGAAGAAAATCAAAATCACCATGTGCGGTTAGTACCCAATGGTTCCATCCACCCCCAATCCAACGACTGATTCGTATTGTGCGATTTTTTTATCGCGTGACCCGACCCAACCTTTTTCTTAGAACTAGTTCGACAAAAAATGAATTATAAAAAAAATTAAAATCCTATTTTGCCAGAACAAAATGGAGTGATTGAGAGCGAAATCGATCCTGAAGAAGCGTCTCAGTTGACCTTGACGGACCAGATGGCGCTGCGATTAGGCACGATTGCGATCTACTTGGAACAGTCGTGGGGAACGGCCAGAGACGTCGAGTGGGCCACCAAAGGAGACAAGATTTACCTACTTCAGGTAGCTAAGAGCGATGTTTTGCTCCGGAATCACTAATACAATTACCAAGACCCTTCTCGAGTCAGGACGGGGCTTAGCAACTCAATCTGTCTATGAAGGGAGATTACAATCAAAATTCACACGTACGTAATGAGATCGAGAGGTGCGTGCAGATGAGACAAAGCTCTTAGTGGTAAAAAATGGCGGCATTCGATCTGTCTTGGGATTACCTCAAGTCGAGACAGCTTCTTAAGTGTTTAGTGATTCCAGCCTTGGTCAGATGAGTTAATTTAAGTAATTTGTTGTTAATTGGATTCATGTTTTTAATTAATGGTCAAGTCTCGGCCAGTGACTTCAGAAAGCATCTTGAGTGAGTTTGAAATTTTTCACGAGTTCGACACGTCCTCGCCCACGGACCACGAACACTACACCACGGCCAACGTTGCGTATGTGGCGAAATTTAATTATTAAATCGTACTTGATTAGTAATTAATTAAAAAAAGGAATTTGTGGTTCAGTGGTTAGAGTGACGTACTCTAAATCCATTCCTCCTAGGTGGCTGTGGCCTGTCGGTTCGAATCCCGCATATACCAAATGGTTGTTCCCCACGCACAAGCAATGGCTTATGTTGGAGCCCCCTCTCCCCCCCTCTCCCTCCATAATCACCTTTAAAAAGAATTTCTCCATCTGAATCTGGCAAAGTCCTTAGCTCGTTCGGACAATTATTAATCAATCAATCACACGCTTTGATGATATTTGCAGAGAAGTGCTGCCGGGTGCGATGACGCCACTGACGACGTCAACAGTCATGCGACTTTTCTGCACGGGCATGGTGGTACGCTTACGTTCGCGTCCGAGTTTACAATTTTAAAAAAACACACATGTTGTAAATTTTTAAAAACCTTAAATTGGAAAAATTCTAGGGTGCCAACACGTGGAAGCATAGGCGACATCGCTACGATCCTACTGCGCAGGAAATCCTCGATATTTTCTACGGTCGATTGTTCCTCAGTCGTATCACGGTCAGTTATTTTTTACAAATTTATTCAGGAATCGAATTGCACGTGCGTCAGTCTGCCTTGTGGTAAGGCGTGACGTAAGGTATGACGGAATATATTTAGCGCCAAATCATGACAACACATTGGAACTTCCGTATTTCCTGTGTTCACAAGCAATTCTGCTCCGATCGTTTGCTCGCATCGACGTCCGCTCCAGCCACGGTCTTACATACAGGTCTGGACACTCAAACCGGTTTCAGTAGTGAGGGGTGTATACCGCTTAGCGAAGAGCGGGTGCATACGCCACCTTGCGGCCACTCGATGTCGCTGCGAACGCGGGGTCACGTATCGAACACCGTGGTATTGAGCACGGTGTAAGACCGTGGTATCGACCGATCTAGGGATGTTCGGTCTTGCATATGAGACCGTGCTCGATACGTCACCCCGATACGTCACCCCGGTCAATCGCTCGATTCCCGTGGTGATCGATACGTGACCCCACGTTCGCAGCAACATCGAGTGGCCGCAAGGTGAAGTATGCACCCCCTCTTCGCTAAGCGGTACAGAAAATCCAGGGAGTTTCCAGACCTGTATGACCGACCGTGCTAGAAACAGAACCAGAAACCTGTCACGTTCTTCCACTGGAGTCCCCATTCAAGTTTTTATTTTCCCAGTGAAGACATGGCCAGAAATGTGCGCTACATGAATGTGGGTTATGGCATGGTAGCACTGCAGCACAATGGTCAAGGATCATCTGTGATACCAGTAGTGAGTAGGCCTATATTTCCTTAAACCAGGCATAAGCTGTCTTCAACCATATGCGTATCTTTCTGCGAATTTCTGGTGAAGTCGCCTAGGGAATTGCTAAAAAATGCATGAATGGTTGAAAACAGCTTAAAGGATGGATTTGCAATGCAGCCATTTTTGTGCGATCTGAACACAATAGATTGCACACAAAATCGCTGCATTGCGCATCTGTACTAAGAACAAAAAATTAACTTTTAAAATGCAAAATTTTATTATTTCTAGTCAAATAGAAAAGAGCAGCCAAAACAAAATGGCTGCCCCTTTCCATAGGCCTAGGTCTACACAGTACACAGCATAGGCAAACTTTAAATGTTGAATACTTTTTTATGTTTGTATAGTGTAATGGTTCATTATCTTAATCGTGAATGGGCCAAATGAACAAATACTTAAACTTGCTTGGCAAGACGGTTCTGAGTCCAGAACCGGCAGGCTTTGTGTAGGCCTACGTGTCACGTTGTTGTAGGGGGGGGGGAGCAGTCCGCGCTGGCTAGCAGACGCTAAATCGGTAACGTAACTTAAGCCTGGCGTGCTTGTGGGCATTGCGTAGGCCTATACATGGTTCTGTGAACAGAACCACTACCTGAATCTTTCTTACTCTCTGCTGGGCCCACGTTTGAGTTGGCTATTTATACTACTGAACGATTCGGCTAGTGGCTGTTCGCGTTGTGGAACATTTGCACTTGAACTTAAAACTATGTCGTTATGCTATCCTATGGGCAAACAATAGGCAAAAACTTAAGATATGTGCATGCACGCTGCAAAACTTTAATTAAACAAAAAGGACATGATTGATGGCGTGCATAGGAACACTTGGGCTCTGTGACATCGCACCTGCTGCATGGTTTCACTTTTACTTTTCGCGGTTGGGAATGTGGGTCAAAACTGGAACAACTTTGTCCTGGTCTTGACCTTTATTTTACTTTCCGATTGAAGATATTTAGGACTGATTATGGATTAATGCAGGCGGGCATCACATTACCCCTTTCATAACATTAGGTCCATACCGGACCGTACTTGCTCTTTGCTGCTAGGCGAGGTCCTCCGTGCTGGTGTCGATCCGTATTTCAACGGTGGCCGCAGTTTTGTTCGTAATCGTGGTATCCGAGTCTTGAGTCTGAGTCGGGTTCGGACGGCGTCATTGTCAAACTTCCGGTTAAACTTCCGTCGGGTACTGTTGGCAATGTTGATTCGGCCAATGGGGCCGTGATGACTGGCTTCAGTGTGGACTTCCAATTGCCACCGCAGTCGAGGTCGTTGCACTTTGGCCATATGGGCCTCAGAACTGCGCTAGTTGTTGCAGATGGAGTTTCATTTCACCCCATGGGGTGTCCGCCCACGTGGGTAGTTCAGGGAAGGAGCCATTGATGGATTAATATATGGATCATATATTATTATTATTATTATTATTATTATTGTTTACGCTGTAAAAAGGTTTTACAACCCTTATAATACAGCCGAATATTTGAAAGCATTAAAACAATTGGCAACTGGTCTCAACACACTGTACATAAGTTAACCGTTTAAATCTCTTGCCGTTAACACAAAAAACGAATGGAGACGCATATTTGTTTTAGAATACGGAACAGTAAACTTGGGATTTGTTGTGGCTCTAGTAGTGTATACGGACTGATTATAGTTGAAATAGGTGTTTGTAAACAGGAATTACCACATATAATATCTTTTGCCAACAATTTCGAATAGTAAAAGGATCCCAAGCACTGGACGCGTATTCAAGGATTGGGCGAACTAAAGTTGTATAAAGTAATAGTTTAGTTCGCGTGTCATAATTACTGAAATGACGTCGTAATAAACCACGAGTCCTTAAACTACGCAAACAAACAGCATCAGCATGCCTATTCCATGAGAGCGTAGGCGAGATAGATATACCCAAGTATTTAAACAATGGCACATATTCAAGCATTTCGCTGTCGATATTTTGATTTGCCCTCGACCAGTTCGATATCGCGTCAATGTCACTTTGCAATGAACGGTACGTAATAGGATTTGATCCCAGTAGATATAACACACAATCATCGGCGAACAGTCTTATTTTGGCGGTTTTAACGACAGAAGGTAGGTCGTTTATATAAAGTAGAAACAATAGAGGGCCAAAACGAACCTTGCGGCACACCTAAAGTGACTGGCAGCCAATCCGAATCTAAACCATTAATTATTACTCGTTGCGAACGGTTAGCTAGGAAACCAGATATTGACTTAAGTATTAAAGGTGGCAAGCAAAGATTACTAAGTTTACTAAGGAGAAGCGAGTGAGGAACTTTGTTTGAACGCCTTCTCAAGTCCAAAAATATTGCGTGGGTCGTCTGCCGATTATCCATCGACAAGGACCAATCGTCGATGCAGAGTATAAGTTTCAATTCGCAACTCTGTTTCCGCCTTATTCCAAATTGTGTCACAGATAGGATGTTTCTGTTTTCGACAAGATCATAAAGGTAGGAGCTGATAATATGTCCATAAACCTTAGAAAATGTACTCAATTGTGAAATTGGCCGATAATTCGAAGGTAACGTATTAAGGCCTGATTTGAATAGTGGCGTTACTTTGGCCAGTTTCCAGGCGTCCGACAAAATACCTGATTGGTATATCGCACAAAAGAAAATAACTAATATTTCGGACATCAGTACGTGTGTCTTTTTGAGAAATATTGCCGGGATATTATCAGGGCCAGCTGATTTAAATGGTTTTAGATTTATAAGCAATTTTCGATACCTGACGATGTAAAAATTAGTGGTGGAGCGCTGTTAGCAACATCATGGTTATTGATAATTGCCACTGTGGACAGGACAAAAATCGAAACGAAAAAATTATTCAAAATATTAGCACAAAGTTTAAGGTCGGACACCAGAGAACCGTCACAATTCGCGTCTAGGGAAATTTGCGTGCTTGGAGTAGTACGGAAAAAATTAGTAAAATTCCAAAAGGCCTTTGGCCTGGACCCAATATTGGTGCACTGACCTTTCAAGTATTCCTTATATCTTTGTTTTGTTGCACGCTTCACGGTGTCACGTGTGCCATTTTAAATTGAACATTGTGTAGTGCACAAGGGCATGTTTTTGACGTGTCGTACGCTAATTTTTGCAGCTTCATAAGGTGCAATAAATTTTTGTTTATCCATGGGAGTCTTCGCCTAGTATTTATCGTGACTAATGGTACATATTCAGAAATTCAGTTCGTGGGCACAATTTACTTGTTGCCCTGGTCCAGGTCTCGTAGGAAATGTCCGAGAACTGTGTTTATTTTGTGTAGTTGGCCCTCGTAAAATTTAGCCTAGTCTTTTTGGTAGGAATTTGTGAGTAAATTTTCGAAAAGGTTCCATTAAGTATAATGGTATCGTGGTCGCTTATCCCATGTACTACTGAAACAATAAAATCATGAGGAAAATTAGTAAGAACAAGATCTAGAATGTTTGCAGTATGGTCGGTACGACGCGTTGGCGTAGCTACTAGTTGCTGTAGTTGATAAAAAAGCGCAGATGTCAAGAAGTGAAGTGCCTAGAGAACTCCTAGGACAAGTATTCGTTTGCCAGTCTATGTTAGGGAAGTTGAAGTCCCCTACAAGTATAAGTTTACAGTAAGGGTATAAATTTAGAATATAGTCTAAGGTGGTAACGAGATCTAACAAGTGATGGTCACTGTCGGGTGGCCTATAATAACACCCAACGACATATCCTTCCACGCTAGACTCGACAAGGGTAGTGGCAAGATTATTGGTCATAGCCAACAGAACCCCACCTCCGTGGTCGTTTCGGTCTTAACGAAATATATCGTGACTAGTGTGGAAAGAAAATTCTGAATTAATAAACTCAGCCGAGATACGTGTCTCTGTTATACAAATTATTTTAGGGTTATACTCTGTAATAAGGTTTAGCTCGAGAAACTTGGAAAGTAAGCCGTGAATGTTCAAATAAACTAAAGAAGTAACGTTTAAAACAATGTCAGTGCTGAGTCAGAGTAACTTGGGATGGACTCCCGGGTGGACTGCGCTGAAGATTAAATGAGGGTCTAAAAGGTGCACCGATGCTAGTGGTGACTTGAGAAGAACCTTGGGTCAGCCACCTGGAGTTAACGGCAGAACAAGTCTAGGTGGATGTAGCATTGGGGCCAAATTTGCAGACCAGGGCGTGTTGGGGACTTGCAGAGGCGGTCAATTAATAACGACTGGATTTTCTCGAATAGAAGGACCTGGAGTATGTGGTGTTGGCTCGAATCCGGGCGACGACGTAGAGTGGTCTCATAGATCATTGAGAGCGTTTGGCGAATTTGGTGCTGTAGCCGAAGGCTGGACGTTAGGATGGCCGGACGACGCAGTATCTGAAGAGTTGGCACGTTGTTGAGAGCTCGTAGAAGGGGCAGTACGAACTCCAACACCTTGGTGAGAACGCGCGGCTCGTGAGCCCGGAACTATGTTGCCAAGGGTGTCTATCACAAACCCGGGCACTGTTGATCACCAGTTTGTCGTACCTGATGGACGACTTTTTCCCCGCCGCAACTGCAGCCTTTCGGTGGTCGTTAAGGCGGCGATGAACAGCACGAACAGCAGGCGAGAAGTCCTCAGAGATACCAAGGGTGATCCTTGCAAGCGACGGGTAACCAGAAGAATTCGGTCTCGTCGTCTGAGTAGTGGATCCTCGCCACAATGGTCTCAGAGGTGCCAATACGGGGCGCACGGTCGATGAATAGTTCATTTACGCCGAATTCCTCTTGGAGGAACTGGTGGAAGAGTTGTCTTGTGTCGTTCCAGGATTCACGTGGTTGACGCCTTAGTTTATAGAAGATTAAATTGTCGCAGCGACTTCGATTTTCGAGTCCGTCAACCTTGCATTCGATGGCGGTAATGTTGTTGAGTGCGAGGTCACGCTGACTCAAGGTCTGCAATCTTCTGGTTAGCAGCTTCCGACTTGCCATCAAGGCCGGCAAATTGAACAATAGTTGCACTGAAGCGGTTGTCAATTTTTCATTTACTGACGCAAACATCGCCGTCATGTGGCCCAGCAAGTAGTCCATAGAGTTTGCAAAAGTGTCGCAATCCAGGTTGGTTGAGTCCCTAGTTAGGCTTTCTAGGTCCGCGATGTTTGGCGAACTAGCTGAACGCTGTCGCTTCCCCGTAGCTTGCCGCTGCTGAGCATACACGGAGGAGTCCAGTGTAGAATTAGAAGCCATGATTTGAGAGTCAAGACCAACGCTTGGCAGGTAATCTGGCAACACTGTTACTTCAGAGGTTGGCTAATATTAGGCCTAACCCATGTATACACAGAACCTAACCAGTATGGCAAAATGTCCAAAAAAGACTTCAGAATGTAGTCAAACGCAGCTCAGATGTGTAGAAATTTGAAGAAATTAACAGCTTTAGGCGACAAAACAATCAAAAAGTATTGATAATAGGCGGTTTCCAAGAGAGCGAAAATTTGCACCACTAGTTGTGACCAGT